>KZ819688.1:0-105241 GCA_003144235.1 Violaceomyces palustris | reverse complement strand
TTCTTACTTGATCCATTGACTTCATTTCATCAAAGTTGTCCGACCTGAGGACTTCAGCAGAGGGTTCTTCCTTGATCAACGGATGAGGCTTGAAATTGCATGAACCTGCAGCTAGGCACTTTGGCCAGAGGAGTCCGGGTTCTTCCTTTGAGCCCGACTGTAAACCTAGGGATAGGGTTCTTCCTTGATCAACGGATGAGGCTTGAAATTGCATGAACCTGCAGCTAGGCACTTTGGCCAGAGGAGTCCGGGTTCTTCCTTCCAGCCCGACTGTAAACCTAGGGATAGGATTGACAATGGTAGTAGTGGTAAGGTTAGGGTTGAGGATGGATCTCAAAGAGGTAGAAAGCGGATGTCAATATGGCCTGTGACATAGCATGGCATGATCCTGCAGGAAAAAGTATCCTACACCTCAGTCGACTCAACCTATTGAAAGGGATCAGCAAAAATAACTGGATGCTTTGTAGAATGCTTCTCAAGCATGCTGTGACCTGTATAGTAGCCTAGACTGCTTGGCGAAACATCCCAAATAGCTTCCCTTTACATTTACCAGGATATTCACTTTTTGCTGGCAGGTCGATGTCTTGCTCGCACGTGCCGTGCCCACGCCGGCCACCTGATCACCACCCTCGCCTCGTTCAGGGACGTCAACTATGACTCCACTTGAAAATGAGGAACCATCAACGGGGCCTCTCTCATTTCGCACCTCATCAAGAGTTCTTACTTCTGGACCAACAGACTTCTCAAAGTTTCGGCTGGCAGACCGCTCAGAATCCAGACTCCCCGCAGCTACTCCTCTCAGCCTACCACCATCAAGCCGTCCCACATCCACGAATTCGAACTCACTCGCTCATCCACGCTACCTATCATGTCGTCCTCAGGATCCGAACCGCCTCATGTAGACGACGGCGGTCCGACACAAACGCAGCAAGAACCACATGGTTCGACCACCGTCAGCGACTCAAACCCACAAGAGAAAGTAGCCACTCCTTCCTCTACCAACGCTCAGCCTGTCGATGCTGCCGAGGCAGCCAGGCTCAAGAGGGAGGCGAGGAAGGCGAAAATCCTCGGGAGGGGGACTGACCGGCTTGCCCGGATCACAAACACGGGCAGGGGGGCTCAGGGCTCAGCATGGCTGGACACTTCGGTAACCCTCCCTTCGGTCTCAGCACCCGCACCACCAATCAGCACTTCGCCCAACCCGGCATCCTCCCAGACAGACAAGGGATCTGCATCGGCTCAGCTACCGGGAGAAGATGCGGATCCCCTCGAGGTCGACATCTCCTCCCTACCCAAAACCTCGGTCGCCAGGCAGGCAGGAGACCAGCAGCAGCCTGGCTTTCAACAGATGCCGCAGAACCCTATGGAAGCTTTGATGACATTGATGGGTGGTGCAGGTGCTGGCGCCGGCCAAGGAGGAAGTGGTGGTTTCGGCGGAGGCGGTGGGTTCGGTTTTTCCCCTGGCATGCAAGGTGAAGGGCCCGAGGGCGACATGGCTGGGCTTCAAGCCCAGATCGCAGCCATGATGCAAGGTATGGGTGGCGGTCAGACTGGTGACCCCAATCAACCCGGTGGTGGCCCGTTCGGCCAGCAGATGACGCCAGCCCCAATCAAGGTCAAGTCGCTGTATGAGAGGGCCTTCGACCTGCTTCAAGCTGGCCTTGTAGCTGGTCTTGCCATCTGGGCCGCCTACTCTTCCATGATGGTGTTCAACTCGAGGCCCATCTCCGACGCTCTGAACGGTGAAAAACCCTTTGGCTTCGCAGACGTTACCATCAACTCCTTCTCCTCCTCTGACTCTCCGCTTTTGAGGTGGGCTAGGCTAGCTTACCAGTCGCCCTCGCAAGTCGAATGGGAGAGAGTCCAACAGGCATCTTCGCTCTCCTCCCCTTCATCCTTCTTCAGCTTTTTCAACTCGCTACCCCTCTTCTGGGTTTTCATTACACTGGAGATCGTACTCCAGTCGGCCAGGATCGTCCTCTTCGAGAGCAGGGCCCCACCCCCACCTTCCTTTGTCCAGATGATCGCTTCTCAGCTGCCCATTCGAAACTTGGCTCTCTACATCCGAACGGGATCCAAATACCTCTCCTTGGCTAGTGCACTGGTCAACGACGTGGCTCTGATGGTCTTTTGCATCGGAATGACGATCCTCTACTGCGATTATAGGGTTGGCGGAGCCGAGGCCCTCGGGACGGAGGTGCCTCACGGATCTGGCCTCGGCTTTGGTGCAGGGCCTCACGATGCCCTCTGAAGATTTCCTATGGCCAGAGCTCATCTGCATCAGATTGGTCTCTTGACCGACTACCACCACCACCAACACTTTGTGATTCAGAACCCACCCCTTCTCGCGGCTCTATGTCACTGCTTACACGGTGACACGATGTGCGCTTGGGCGGGTCTTGCCCTTGAACTAGAACCATTAAATAACCAATCCTTGGAACTTCCTTGCCACTTTTCGCAATGTAGATTAGCAAGCCATCCTTGAAGTTTTTTTCTTCAAGTTGATGAGTCAAATTCTCGGAAGAAGTCCTTCCACTGATACTCTCTGAGCAAAGACCACTCTCTTTGCACATCCATTCATTTGGCCTTTCTAATCTCACGTTTGGCTGACTCCATTCGCTTCAACTGGACTTTCGCGGCTCCCTACTGTGATTCGTATCTCTATGATGTAGGATTAGCCCCATGACGAGCTGGCTCCGATAGCAGACGAGGGAGAAAGGTTGTTTGGTCTACCCCTGCCAGCCACGGTGAAGCATTGCTGTCACGCCTGCAGGCTCATTCGATGCAGCATTCAGACACTTACTGATTACTTCAAGTTCATGAAGCTAGGATGGCAAGATTCCATTCAAGGTTTGCGATTGATTGCTAAGAGTACAAACTTTTGCAAGATGAAAAAAAAAATGGGGAAGAAGGCTGATGGGGGGAAAGAGAATAAATCCCATACTTGTGAGAGGGAGAGACCTTGTCTTCTTGGAAACTTTATAAATAATTCTTCCTTTCTTTCGCATTTTGTCCCCCTTTCCATCCACTCTTCTGTGATTCTTTCCGTTCCCGACGATATCTAGGCGAAAGCTTTGGACCCAGTCAAGACGTCCTTGACGATACCAGCCGATTTCATCTTCTTGACCAAATCCAGAAGCATCAAGTCGCAGCCCTTGGCGGCCAGAACGGAGACGGTGATGGGCAGGTACTGGTCGTCCGTGTTGGTGATGGTGGAATTGTACTGGACCTGGTCGATCGGGATGATGATCTCTGGTATGCCTCCGATGTTGGACAACCTGGAAGCGGAGAAGCCGAAGGGAATCCCTGGAGGTGGGCGGTAAACATTCCTATAATCCGGCCTTCCGACGTTCTGAGGGTAGACCAGCAAGCTCTCGGAGCAGGAACCGGAATCCGAGCTCCTCATAAAGTTCTCGTCGATCCACTTTGCAAAGAAGAGTTGACGGTTGATGTGATCCTCGTAAGCCTCGTCGCCCTGCTGGACGGCCCAGTTCCAGCGGTAGAGTGGGACCGGGTCGATAAACGGGTCGACGCCAGTTGCATTACGGTACGACTCGATGAAGGGGACCGCGAACTCCTTGTACTGGTAGTTACCGATCAAGATAGGGTAGGTCAGGTTCGTGTAGACGGCGGCGGTCTCATTGATACCCGAGGTCTGGTTCCAGACCGAAGCGAATGGCGTGTTGTCCACTTGTGTGGAGTTGTTCTCATCAAGTAAGAGAGCAAGCTGGTCGACGAATCGCGAAAAGATGGAGGGGACGCTGTTGTTCAAGGAGGACAAGGTCGAGTTCCAAAAGTCAGAGGGTGTCTTAATTACCTTGGGGAAGGAGTCGTAGTTTTCGAAAGACCCTTGGTAGATTGCCTCTCCGAAGGTCTTGAAAAGTTCCGGGGTCCTGGCAAAGTAGCCGGCGGTGTCAAGCTGAGCTGCGAGCGGCATGACGCCGGTCAGCGAGACAGCACCGAAGGTGGGCCTGATTCCGTAGAGACCTTGGACGCTTGCCGGGAACCTGACCGAACCTCCCGTGTCGGACCCGATGGCGGAATCCAGCCAGTCATAGGCACCCATGGCGGCTCCTGAACCTGAGGAGCTCGACGATGGATTCTGGTAACCGTCACCCCTAGGGTTGAATGGGCAAAGCTGATCGACCCAGTCAGCGGTAGGGTTCTCCCCGTTGGCGAACTGGGAGGTCTTTGTCTTCCCAACGACGATGGCACCTTGACCCAACAGTCTCTCCACGACGAAAGAACTCTTCTCAGCCGCGGGGTAAAAGTCGTAGTAAGCTCGGTTGCCATCTCCAGTCTTCAAGCCTGCAATGTCGTAGATGTCCTTGACAGCAATCCTGATCCCGGCCAAAGGTTTGGAGGCGCTCTTTTCTCCCAACGTATAGAGTCGGGATGGAACTGGCACGCCGATAGCCGACATGCCGAAGCCCTCGATGCCACCGATGGGTGCTTGGACAAAGGCCGCGAGGGAGGCGTTGGAAGACGTTTCGACCCTTGGAAGGACTCCGTAGGTGAAGGCGTACTGCGAATCCGTGTAGACACGGTAGACTGGAGAAAGTGTCACATCCCCCTCCTCTCCGACAGAAGAGACAACATAGGGCCCGGCCCTCGTCCTTTTGGTTCCCACAAAGGAAGAAGCCGAGTGGATCGAGGCGATCTTCGAGGACACTTTCCTACTCTTGAGGTGATGCTTGGCCCTTGCCGACCATTGGGATCCGCACTCGCCGGCCGCAACGAAAACGCTCTCCAAGAAAGCCTTGGACCAGACGTCGTCCATTTCTTCATACCCTTTGAGGATCGAGTGGAAATCGGTGCTGCAATCCTTGGGTGCAACCAGGACCGTAGCCAAGGAGAAGCTGTCGTCTTTGGAGAAAGCCAAAGATTCGGACTTTGAGAGGGAGACCCTTCCCGCATACTTGCTACCTTTATCCAAAGTCGCGACGTAGTCGACAGGCTTCGAGTCCGATGTGACTCTGAAACTGATAAAGTCGACACCGGGGGAACTGATGTAAGGATCTTGGGTGGACCTGGCAAGGTTTCTGGAAGCGGAGAATTGAACCGTAGGAGCAGCTAGAGCCGAAGTGATGAAAGCCACGCTGAAGGCGAGGAGACTTGAAGTGTGTGAAAACATTTTTTTTTCTTTGACCTATGCGTTCCCTTGTACTCAAAGGGACTGTGCCCTTCTTCCTGTTCTTCAAATTAGTTTATCTACTTGTCAAGAAAGAGAGAGGGCTTCTTGAGAGGTTGATAGTGTAGGAGTAGAAAGAATGTGCAAGTTACTACTTTGACGTTGGAATGGAGTGGAAGAGGGATCGTAGGAGGGATAGACGGGGGAGGGGAAGAGGGTCTGGGGAATGAGGAGCGAGACTGAGGTGAGTGCCCTTCACTCAGTGGATGAGAACGGTAGTTGGCGTGAAGGAAGGGAAGGGGATGGGAACCTCTCTCGAATTCTTATACCCATGAGCTTTGGTAGGAAAGAAGGAGAAATTCCATTATCTGACAGCTCCAAGTCAACGAGGATCAGAAGGGACAGCCGTCAGTAGCAACCTGCATCAGTCGATCAAACATTAGAAACCGCTCTGTTGCTCAGAGTCGACAAAGAAGATGGAGGATGCCGATCATCTTGTCGGTCCGGACGTGGGAGGATGAGTAGTGGAATCACTCCTGCCGTCTGCCTTTACCGAGAATGTAACCGATGGGGAAGAGTGGGAGGGGACGGGAAAGGTGAACGTCAAGGGTCCCAACCCCGCGCCCCGGTGTTTTGGATTCACCACGATTTTAAGAGATGGCGATAAGGAGACATGGAGATGGAGGTGGAGCAAGCGAAGTAAATGACTTGGGCAAAGATAAAGGGTGGAGCAGGGGGGGGGGGGGGGGGGCTGGAAGGAAGAACCTTCTCGCCCTCGAAGCGTCAGCTGATAACGGATAAATTCCAACCACGTGAGCAGCGAACAACCAGAAGCGAAAAGGACATGATGAAGACAACGAGCAAGGAGGATGAAAAGCTAAAACGGGAAGACGAGGTTGTCCGTCAAAGCAATTCATTGACCACAACAAGACCCTGAAAATCCGGGCTCTGACTTCTTCGTCTGATAAGAAAGTTCATGACTGAACCAACAACAATGGGGTGGACGCGTGCACAGCTGCGAGTGTTTGCGAGTGTTTGCTGAAAGGTTGCAACATCCAAATGTGCACATGAAACGTTTCTGTGTACCACATGGGGATGCTATGTGTACAGCCTTGGCGGCCTCGAGTCACCAAGACAGCCATCCCTCCTTTTGATAGGCAGCAAGAAATCCTCCAATGGAACTGTGGTTTCAAGAACCTAGGGCTATCGAATCCGAGAATGTTCCTTCATTCCTTGAATGATTGCAAGCCAAGTTCAACAAGGGGATGGGATCATCGAAAGGGAGAAGAATCTTTTGTCGTTTTCCATCCTTTCATCCTTTGATCCCTTCCTAGGTACCCATCCCATGATAGAGAGACGGGGGATCGCAAAAGTCGGAGTCATTCGGTCTCAAAATCGGGACCCTTGGCTGCCATCTGCCACGGCCGCTCTCGTAAGGGTTGGACTCGTGAGAAATGCCGGACAGCGTTGGGTTCAACTAAACGGATGGTGGTCTCTTTCCCGTCTAAGGCCGTCAAAGGGGGAGATAGACGAGAGGGGAGTCGCTCTTTCGGGGTTACAAAGGGATGGAATTCCGGGATCGGGTGAGAGGTGGGAGTTGGGTTGGTTTCATGGTTCCGTGATGACCAACGCCACGAGGAAAGCATCCCGGAAACCGGGTTGAGTTGGGGGAAAGGGAGCTGGAGTGCATAGTTTTCTGTCGATTTGATGGTCAGTGCGAGCTCTGCTTCGTCACGTGATGGGAGAGAGTCAGAACGCGAGCGAACCCAACCAACGATCGAAACCCTCCCTCAAGGAAGTCCCCTTCGGCAGGGAAGAGTGAGCACGGGCCCAGTGCCAACACACCTTCTCCTTGGCTTCGCTACAGGGATGGCTAGTGAAGAGGTTCTCCAATGATGCTCATGCCAGTAGATGGCTTCTGTCGAAAGATGGTGTACGAGGAGGAGGAGGAGGAGGAGGAGGAGGAGGAGGAGGAGGAGGAGACCTGGCAAGGGAGCGTGGGAAGGAGCCAGCCTTTGTTGGTTGGTGATCAGTGAGTCGTTGGGAGGGTGAGAGAGTTGGTTGGATGTGACGTGTGATTTGTGTGTGATTCGTGTGATTTGTGATTTGCGTGAAGCGTTTGTGATCTGACTGAACAACACGAGCAGGCGCGCGCGCGCCCCCCGAGAAACAGGAGGGAAAATCAAACCAAAGCGAGACCAGAGAAGCGAGTGCTTTTGTGAGTGTGATTCGTAGCATGGGAGCAGGGAAGGGAGGAAGTCGCGCTCCAAACCGAGGGGTAAGGAATTGGACGTAGGCAAGAAAGCTGAGGGAGGGATGCAACACAGTCCCTACCAGGGATTCTACAGAGGGCCAATCAAAAAATGAAAGGAAAGAAACCAAGGAGCGCGCGCACCCTTTCCTCGCCTGTCACTTTGCCCGCACCCCTGTTTTGCTCGCTCGCCACCACCTCAACTACGACCCCCTACCACCACCATCACCACAATACTCGCTCTACGTTACTCCTGAGCGCACCTTCCCAACAAAACTATCATCTTCCAATCGTAAGTAACTCCAACTCTTTTCTGTCAATATTCGATCCAACTTGCTCTCATCAGGAAGATGGCTCACCCTAATGTCTCTTGTTCTCACTCTCTCCCTCCCTTTTCACCTCCCCCCATGGGCCCGAAAAACAGCAGATCTACCCCAAACTAACCCACCCCCCTTCCCACTAACGCAATGAGAGAAGTGAGTTGGATTGGCTTAAGGGAATTCCCCGCCGTGGATCATCGCTGACATTCTTTTCAACATTTCCCTCTATTCGTGTTCTCGTCGTTCTCCTTGTCCAGGTTCTTGTACGTCATCCAGTCTACTGAAGTGGAAAGCAACGAAAGTTGAGGCACATTCCATGCCATCTCAAAAGCTCGACTTCTTGACAAACCCTTTGTTCGTCTGAATCATCCCCCTTCTTTCTCGACAGTCGCTCCACGTCGGTCAGGCCGGTATCCAGATCGGTAACGCCTGTTGGGAGGTGAGTTGAGGGACCAAGCCTTGGCCTATATGCGATACACCACTTGCTTGGCTGCGATCGCCTTACGCCTCGTTCGCTCACACAACTTCCGTTGCACCATGTTCCACACCCACTCCAGCTCTACCTCAACGAGCACGGCCTCAGCCCTGACGGTCGCATCACCGAGGGAAGCCCTTCCGAGAATGACGACGGCTTCTCCACCTTCTTCAGCGAGACGGGCTCTGGCAAGTACGTGCCACGCTCCATCTACGTCGATCTCGAGCCAAACGTAGTCGACGAGGTCCGCACCGGTACCTACCGCTCCCTCTTCCACCCAGAGACCCTCGTCACTGGTAAGGAGGATGCCGCCAACAACTACGCCCGTGGTCACTACACGGTCGGAAAGGAGCTCATTGACCAGACCCTCGACCGCGTCCGCAAGCTCGCCGACGCCTGTTCCGGCCTCCAGGGCTTCTTCGTCTTCCACTCGTTCGGTGGTGGTACAGGTTCCGGCTTCGGATCCCTTCTCCTCGAGAGGCTCGCCCAGGACTACGGAAAGAAGGCCAAGCTCGAGTTCTCCGTCTACCCTGCCCCTATGATGAGCAGCTCGGTCGTCGAGCCTTACAACTCGGTCCTCACCACCCACACCACCCTCGAGAATTCGGACTGCTCCTTCATGGTCGACAACGAGGCCATCTACGACATCTGCAAGAAGAACCTCAACATCGCCTCGCCAGGTTACGCCAACCTCAACAGGCTCATCGCCCAGGTCGTCTCGTCCATCACGGCCTCGCTCCGATTCGACGGCTCGCTCAACGTCGACCTCAACGAGTTCCAGACCAACTTGGTTCCTTTCCCACGTATCCACTTCCCATTGGCCACTTACGCTCCGATCCTCTCGGCTGACAAGGCTCACCACGAGCAGAACTCGGTCGCCGAGATGACCTTCTCCTCGTTCGAGAAGGGTAACCAGATGGTCAAGTGTGATCCAAAGGACGGAAAGTTCATGGCCTGTTGTCTCCTCTACCGTGGTGACGTTGTCCCAAGGGAGACCAACTCGGCCGTCGCTGCCATCAAGACTAAGCGCACCATCCAGTTCGTCGACTGGTGCCCAACCGGTTTCAAGATCGGAATCTGCAACGAGCCACCTTCGCTCGTCCCAGGCGGTGACCTCGCCAAGGTCTCGCGTTCGCTCTGCATGTTGGCCAACACCACTGCCATCGCCGCCGCTTGGACCCGCCTCGACCGCAAGTTCGACCTCCTCTACTCGAAGCGTGCTTTCGTCCACTGGTACGTTGGTGAGGGTATGGAGGAGGGAGAGTTCTCCGAGGCCCGTGAGGACCTTGCCGCCCTTGAGAAGGACTACCAGGTGAGTAAATGTTGTGGCGTCGTATTTTTTCCCTCCATTTTTTCCCTCTTCCGGAAATACGCGCCTCTTCTGCTTCTCAACCCACTAACTCACATTGCATCCCTTTCTCCTTGCGTTGGACCACCGTAGGAGGTTGGCTTGGACAGCTTGGACCCTGAGGAGGAGGAGGGTTACGAGGCCGAGTACTAAGTTGATGATCTCTGCGAGGGGTATCGGTCAGCCGTTGATACGGAAGGATTGGATGCCTGATCCCTTTGGTTGGGTCTTGAGGGTATGCGGAGGTCGGCTGCTCAGAAAGCGACTCGTCTCACGATTGTACTTTTGAGATTCCTTGGGGTCGAGGTCTGTCTGAACCCTTGTTGAATACCCATGACTGATTCTTTTTTCGGAAGAGATTTTGCTCATTCCCTTTGACTACCAAGCCCGACCCAAAAGAACCATTCTTGACCACTTTTTTTTTTTAATGTTGATGCGTGCAATCTTGTTGAGAGTATCAAGTGCTTTGTCTTAGGTTGTTCGGCTCGATGGAGACAAGAAAGGAAGAGGATAGAGTGGTTGTTGTGATGGAATTCGTCATGGGAGGGTGCTTGATTGTAGATGGTGAATCTGTGGGTAATCCAGCTTGCTTTATCCCCCCTTACTCGTCTGTTTTCTGGAATACGCTGAGGGAGGCGTTAAGGCCAAGGGAGGTCATTCAGAGGTCGCTCTCAGGACTGAGAGAGAGATCCAGAGTGGGAGTGGGAGTCACAGAGAGAGAGAGAGAGGAAGAGAGGAAGAGAGGAAGAGAGGAAGAGAGGAAGAGAGGAAGGAGAGTTTGTATACGTTGCTTGCCGAGCTTGGGTGGCCGCGTGTGTTCTCAAGACAAAAGACCTTCCTATTTTTTGTGTATCTTTCTTTGGATTATGCTTGTTTTTTCCTTCCCCGCCCCTGCGCTCTCCCATTTTGGGCCCATGCATCCTCGTGCAAAGGTGGCAGGAGAGGGAAGGGAAAGAGAGATTCAAGAGGTGAGTGGGCGTGGATGTGGGAGTGGGAGCAGGTGCGGGAGTGAGGGGTTGACAGGACGAGAAAGGGTGATGGAAGGCTTCCAGCAGCTCTCAACGCATGTCGCCACAACTACGAGCGCCTCGGATTCGCACTCCACTTTTCCTCCATCTACCCACCACACTCTCCCCTTCCTCCCCTACCTCCCCTACCTCCCCTACCTCCCCTACCTGGTCTCTTCCTCGCCTTCCTCTTCTCTCCTCTTTCCTGCTCCTTTTCCTTCTTCTGCTCCTCTCCCCCAAAGAACAAGCCCCGATTTGCCCCTCTTGAGACCCCCCGCCCGCGGATACCTTCCCCCTTTGCCTCCTGAATCATGTCGTATACCCCAACCTCCCACTACGGCCTCTCGGTCAAGGATCGCACCTCGGAATTTCAATCCTGCCTAGAGAACATCATCAGCAGGTCCGAGTCTTCCAACCCGCGGCAAAGGCTCATAAACGGCCAGGCTAACAAGTCCCAGAGCACCAAGGGAGAGTTTGCCAGGAGAGCTCAAGCCATCGCTAAAGATATCAGCTCTACAACAACAAAGCTCTCCAGGCTAGCCCAACGTGAGTCTTCATTGATACGCATCATAGTTCCAGCTGGAATCGAGATTAGGCCTGTCCGCTTTACCAACACAAGCCACCACGGTCCGCTCACTCAACTCTGCCATCTGGCCAAACCCCCTCCCCCTCCCCTTCCCCCTCCCATCCACTCCTCTTCCCTCGCCCCAGTCGCTCGACGGAAAACCCTCTTCGACGACCGACCCGTCGAGATCTCCGAACTCACCTACATTATCAAGCATGACATTGCGGCCATCAATCGTCAACTGGCAGACCTCCAGGCGTTCAACAAGTCGCAAAAGAGCGCCAGGCAAGGTCAAGATAGGGCGGAGGAGCATCGTGGAAATGTCGTCACCCTTCTGCAATCCAAGCTGGCCGGCGCCACGACCAGCTTCCAGGACATTTTGGAAGTTAGGACGCAGGTGAGCATGACCCGCACCGCCGATCGTGGATCTCCAACCTTGCCGACGCATTCATTGAAGAGATTCCCTTTGACCCAACTCCGGCCTTCGCCCCTCGTTTTTGGCTCTCGAAACCATGATGCCTTCTTTCCTCCAATACCTGCCACGTCCATGGAGAGCAGAATATGAAAGCGTCTCGGGACCGGACGCAGCAGTTCATGTTCAGCGGGTCTGGGCCAGGGGCCCCGCCGGGAGAGAACTCGGGTGAGTCTCGGAAGAGTAGCCTCAGCTGCCGTCCAGAGTGGACTGCGGCCACAATCGAGCTTATGCCTAGCAGTCCTTCGATCCCGAATCAAATCCCCCCTCGACGCCCCGCACGGATCCCTGCCCAACGACCCGGCTCTCCGACCAGACTCCCCCCTGTACAATCCAACCAGGGCGGCGGCCACCGCCTCCGCCGGTAGGCTTCAACCAGGTGGGACCACACAAGACTTGTACGATCCAAAGGGCAAAGCGAAATTGGGAGGTGGAGACACGGACTTTCTGGCGCTCGACATGGGAGGCGGTTCACGCGAAGGGTCTGGCAACGGTGGGCTCGCGGCGGATGGAAGTCAGTACATGCAGATGCAGCTGATGGAGCAACAGCAGGTGAGTCTCGGAGAAATTTCGCTTTTGACCTTCGGCAGGAGCCAGGAAAGAAACGTATGAATCGATGGAGAAGCAAAAGGAAAGGCAAGGAGAAGGCAATAGATATCTCGCCGAGGCAAGCTCTCCTTCCCCCAAGAGGCGAAGCTCAAACCTGTCTCACTCTCGGACACGCCTTTTCCTAATCATCTTCCCTCCGCTGACCGGACAGGACAACTACATGCAGCAGAGATCCTCGGCGATTGAATCGATCGAGTCGACGATCTCTGAGCTGGGACAGATCTTTGGTCAGCTCGCCCACATGGTGGCGGAGCAGAGGGAGACGGTCCAAAGAATCGATGACAACGTGATGGAGGTGGTGGACAATGTTGGGGGAGCCCAGAGGGAGCTCTTGAAATACTATGCCAGCGTCAGCAGCAACCGGTGGCTCATGCTCAAGATCTTTGGCGTCGTCATCATCTTTTTCTTGCGTAAGTTGTCCTGGGATAGGGGAAGCAGAGAGGGAAAGGAGAAGGATGTTGGGGATACGAATGGCTGCAGCGCTGACCTCGACACGAACCCTTTGCCTGTACTCTCTTCCCCCTTATTTCTTCGCCTTTCCTACTACATCTTCTTCTGATCTTCTCCCCGCTTCTTTCCTTTCGCCATCTGATTGGATTCGAATCCAAAAAAAAAAAGTCTTCATCCTCGTGTCATGAGATTTTGACACTCGAAATCAAACCACCCCTCCTTTTCTTCTGCCTTTTCTTCTCCTTC
This sequence comes from Violaceomyces palustris, assembly GCA_003144235.1. Lineage (NCBI taxonomy): Eukaryota > Fungi > Basidiomycota > Ustilaginomycetes > Violaceomycetales > Violaceomycetaceae > Violaceomyces > Violaceomyces palustris. The sequence continues at coordinate 92,367 of KZ819688.1, read as the reverse complement.
TCATTTGGCCCACACTGGCCCAGGCTCTTCCAATCCAAGATCGCCCTGTCGCGAAGGGAGAAGGATGGAAGACGAAGTGTGATTCTATCGCCGATTTGTTAAGAAAGGAAGAAAGCTTGGGGTGGTGGTGAGTGGATTGCAAAAATATGGTGTAAAGCGCAACTAGAGTACAGTGTATCGCGAAGAAAAGTTGGGGGGAGGCGGCTGGGAAGGAAGGGCAACAGATGCATAGGTGGGTTGATGCGTGATCATGACTCGATATAGAGAGATTGGAAATTGCTAGGTCAAGGAGAGAAATGCAACAAAGGTGGTGACGGCAGTGGTGACGATCAGGACTGTTACAGTGAAAGAGTGATGCGAGGGGGACGAGGGGTTAGGGGTAGAGTAAAAGTACTGCTGGTCGGGATCGTCGTCGCCGACGGCGCTGGGGGACTCGGTTCCGTCAAGGTTGATATAGAAGAGACGCTCGAGGCCGGCCTTGCTGGTGAACATGCCGAGTCCGTCGTGCGAGACGTTGGGGATGAAGTTGACCGTGTGGGTTGAGGGGAAGCCCCCCTCAAGCTGATCTAGGTGGGCAATAAAGTTGCGACCTCGGGAGAGATGGGTCAGGCCCTGGGCCTTGGCCTCGCACCTCATGTCCCCAGGGCTGCTGTCGAGGAGCCCGAAGAGGTACGAGACGGCCCTCTTCCTGTAGCGGTCGATGACGCTCGAGATGTTGTTGGAAGTGTCGAGAGACTTTGAGATAAAATCGCTCAGGTAACGCTGAGAGTAGATGGCGAGGCCAAACTTCCAGTTGTTGTACGTCTCCGGGCAGTCCTGGACGCTCCTCGGCCTCCAGTCGGAGAGGTAGGCGAACGAGCCAGGATTGGCCACGACAAAGTGGACCGAGACGCTCCGGCTCGGGACGGCGCCGATCAGGGCGTACCTCTGGGCCATCTGGGCGCCGAGGCTGTGGCCAGCGATGATGATCGTGTTCATCCTTGGGAACCTCGACCTGTCCGAGAAGAATCCTACCACGGCGTCCAGCGCCTCGAAGGAAGAGACCGGCGGGGCGGTAAAGTTGGTCTTGTCGTCGTCGTCGTAGATGCTGTTGGGGAAGATCGAGTCGGCCCCCTCGGCCCAGTCAGCGCGGTTCCAGACCAACGCGTTCGAGGTGGGGTTGCCCTCCTCGTCCACGGGGAAGCAACCCGAGTCTTCCTGGTTGAGGAAGAGAGGGGCCATGATGACCACCTCATCGGCTCTCAGCCTCGGCCTCCCTCCTTCTCCTCCACCCACCCCACCCGTCCTGATCGAGGAAGAGTTTGACTGAGTCTCCCTTCTGGCGGTGGCATTTAGGAGCGCTACGTAACCCTGATCCCAGTAGCCCCAGGCATCCCTCCCCAGACCGTGAAGCATGACGACCGCCCTCTGCACCTTTTGCGGGTCGTAGCCCGTGGTAATGTAGTTGTAGAGCTGGAAGTCGGTCTTCTGGAGGAGCCTCTGCCTCGAAGGCGAGAGGCCGTCCCGAGGGATCACCTCGGAGGGCAAGGTAAAGGTAAAGTTGGTGTCCAAGGTCCGGTTCGCGTCCGTCTCGGGGAGCCAGTCCCAGCAGGAGCCGGAGCCGAGGAGGAGGAGACCGGACCAGAAGAGCCAGGCGATCGAAAAGCAGAGTTGCCGCATCTAGATTCGTGATTGGGAAGCCAGGCTCAGAGCGCTTGTTTAAAAGGGACCAAAAAACACAAACCCCAAAAGAGAATATGAAAAGAAGGGGAGGAGAATTAAGAAATATAGGGAGTTGTTCGGAGGAAAGTGGGAGATAGACAGAGGTTGGATCTGGAGGAGGTTGGTGGTGCAATCGAACTTGAGTGGACCGAAGACAATCGTCGACGTCTGCCTCACTCCCACTCTCCTTGTGTTTCCCCAAAAGCTATCGAGACGATGGGAGGATGGCAAAGGTCATGGGAAGAAGAAAGATGGAAGGAGGGAGAGGGTTTGGAGGGATGATCTGCTTTGCAACCAAGCAACGAGGTGTATCCCCAGCTTTGAGGAGGAGGCTGATCAGGGGCGGGCGTAAGTTTCAATTGTCCTAGTGAAAGACTCAAAGAGAGTGGGAACGCTTGATCCAGGATCGAGTTGATTTTTCGTCCAGCCAATCTTGAGCTTTCCTCTCAAGGCTTGCTGCTGGGGAACGCCTTGGGCCTTGTGAAAAGAAAGACACCCCGGAGACTCCTAGATGGGTGGTGAGCGGTGGTTGGGTTGGAAGAGGAGTTGATGAGGAGTTGATGAGTAACGGCCGTGGGCGAGGGCTCAAGGTGCACAAATCTGACAGAGGGTCCCGGGGGGGGGGGGGGGGGGGGGGGGGGGGGGGGGGGGGGGGGGGGGGGGAAAGGGGGGGGGGGGGGGGGGGGGGGGGGAGGGACCCGATTTGGAGGGTATACCTCCGGGTGCACCGCAAGCTATGGGAGAGACTCCCATCAACTTTTCCTTGCCTCCCCAGACAGGGAGCTAGGGGTGGGAGGGGAGTCATCCGGATCGGGGGGGTTGGTCAGGTGGGGGGGGGGGGGGGGGGGGGGGGGGGGGGGGACTCGAAAGGAAAACCTTGTCAAGGGGAAAGATATGAAGGCAGGGGGAGGAAGGAAAGGAAGAAATGGTTCGTGAAAGGATGGGAGGATGTAGGGATCGAAGGATCAAAGGTAGAGAGAGTGACGGCCAAGATGGAAGATTGGAGAGTCTAGGTTGATTCGCTCGTATTCGTCGTGTCATCTCTCCCTGATTCATATCTCTCAAGCATAGAACTCTAAGGGTGATGCTTCCTCTCCTTCTCCATTCCATAGCAAGACTCTGCTCTCATAGGTCAAGACCTCCTACGAAGGAAGGGGGAGGGAAATACTCCCCCCTTGGGTCGATGCAGTCGAGAAACTTGGGAGGGGTAGAAAGGGGTTGGGTTGGGAACTGAATCCGGCTCGAAATCAGCCAAGTCGATGAATGCATGACACACGCCTTGAAACTCTGGCAGCTTGATGCATGTGGGTGTGGGTGTGTAAACAAGGATGGTCCTCGAAGGCTGAAGAGCTGGATCCTACGAGTCCGGGAAAAGGATTCATGCAGGTCCTTTCCGCTCGCTCTCGTTCGTAGGGGGTTTTGGGCTTGACCGGATCAAACGTCGTTGCCCTTGGAGGTCGGAAAGTTTTTGTTTTGATGGTGGGGTTTTTTTTTCCCTCTCCTTTCCGTTCGCACTTTCTTCCTCCTCCGCCCCCCGCTGCTGCTCAGTTTGAGGGTGAGATACGGCGAGCCAGGACTCGGCTCGGCTTGGCGTTTGGGTTACCATCCCCCCTACTCTTGTCACTGTTCTTCTTGTCACTGTTCTTCTTGTCATCCCTCCTCTTTCCCTTACTCCATCCATGCCTCCCTTCTCTCTTCATCAGCCTCCAGGTCGTGTGTCTTTCCTTCCCACATCTTGAGTCTGATCGGGCGAAGGGCGTGCGTTTCCTTATCGATCTTGGATCCCGAATCCGAAAGGGTTGTCTGTCACGGCCTTCTCGTGGACCCTTCTGCAGTCTGGCTCGAGTAAACCCGACTCGCTCTCGCTCTCCAAAGATGGGCAACGTAATGCCCTCAAGCCCTCTTTTCCTTTTCTCGAATCACACCAACATGCTTGCGATCAGGTCGTAAAAACTCGGGACCTTTGTGTGTGTGTGTGTGTGTTTTTTTTTTTCTCTTCCTCTTCCTCTTCCTCTCCACCCCTGTGGTGATGTGTGACTTGTTTAATAGATTAATGATAATCCCCTGGAAGTACTCTAATTGCACGGATATGTTATCCCCCTCTATCTCTCGCTCTCTTTGATTGTTAGGTCCGAAAAAGGTTAGTTGTAATCGATCTATCGGTGTTTGTCAGATTGGTATTGGATTTCGGAAATTGAATTCACATGCCGCAAGTCCGGCAAGCTGCCAAGAGCACGGTTTTCAGCCTTAATTGAACGAGGAGGAGAAAAAAGAATAAGGAAAAAAAGACAAAAATTAAACACGATGAAAAGCAGGCTTGGCTTAAATCGCACCTTCGGCATAGCTCGGCGTTTAACTTCCATGGTATAAGAATCTTATATTTTGAGGAATGAAAATCGGAATTCCTGGCTTTCATCTTGCCCACCCGGTAGAGACACGTCGACACGCAGTCCAGAGCTTTCGATCGGCTTAGAAAGTTGCCCGATTTCCCGATGGCGATGGCGCCCTCTTCCTTTCAAGTACGAAAGCACCACTCTCTTCATAAGCACGCTACCACTCAGAATGACGTGACGTGATGTAGGTAAGCACAAGCCAAGTTGGAAACCCTTCCTTCAAGTCACTCGACCCGCCCGCTTCGCTCATTCCCCTCCCTCGCTCGGCCAAGGGAGGAGGAAAACAAGAACCCTTCCGGACAACCAAGTTCTTCTTAGCCAGTTGCGAATGTGAGTTGCCCACTCATAGATAGTGGTTCCTGACCCTTTTCCCCTTCTTCGACCTTTCGACTAGCTTAGCAATAGCCAACTGCTCACTCATCATACCCTCTTGACTCGCCCTCCCTAGCCTCGCAACTCCACTTCCCTAGCTAGCCACCCTACGTTGATCTCCTCGCCTTTCATCCCTTCCTTACCACACTCCCACCCTCGTCTCTCTCTCTCTCTCCTTCTCCTCTCGTCTCCCCCCCCCCCCCAAAAAAAGCACCAAGTCCACCAGCCAGTCATGCGTACGGCCGTTCTTAGAGCCTTGCCAAATCGTCGCCTGTCAAGCTCCTACCCTTCCTATTCCTCCTCCTCCTGCCCCTGCTCCTCCTCCTCGTCATCATCATCATCATCCGGAGGTCATACGCCTGCGTGGTCTGGAGCACTCCGAGCTCGAGTTCGGGCTTACTCTTCAAAATCTTCCCCTTTCATGCCTTCTTGCGGGACCCGCTCAGCGTTCTCCGGGACAAGGAGCCACGTCAAGCCGAACGGCCTCCTTCCACCTCCTCCTTCCTTTCCTGCCTCCCATGTCGCCTTCACCACCACCAGGCGAGCTTTTGTCCCCCTCTTCGACCTCCGCTGCCAGAGCAGGAGTTACCGGCACATGGCAGCCGACAAGGATCAAGATTCTCAGGTCATCCCTCCCACCGTTTCCTCACCAGCCGGCCAGGAAAAGTTGACACAGAAGCCGAAAGGGACCTCAGCTCTGAAGGTCGAGGTGAGAGGAAAGGCAGACGGAGATGACCCGCTAAATCTCAACACCACCGGAGAGAAGTCTGTCAAAGATCAAAGACGTATGGATTGGAAGATCATCAAAAAGCTCGTCCAACATATCTGGCCCAAAGGTGACATCAGTACCAAGCAGAGGGTCGTATTTGCTCTGGCTCTCTTGGTCGGCGGGAAAGTGAGTTTTTCTGTAGCTCTTCAATCCCATTCCGGGCTCATTCCTTCCTGTTCTTCATCAGACTTTCTCTCCTGCAGCCCTCGCTCTGGCCTTGCTCGTCAAAGTGCAAGAGACTGATGAACGTTGTCCGGCCGCTCTCTTTGCACACCTTCTAGCTCCTCAATGTCCAGGTCCCATTTTTCTTCAAAGCCATCGTGGACCAGCTGAATGAGGTGGCCAATGCGCCTTTGGACATGACCAACCCCAACACCGTCTGGGTGGTTGCGGGTAGCGCTATCCTGGGTTGTAAGTTGATTGCCGGATCTGAAGACTGCCCCTGGAATCCTTATCCAGCTGCCTAGCCTGAATGATGGAGAATGCTTTGCTGAAATTTGATTTTTACGTCTCTATCTTTTTTTTCCTATTTTTTTTTGACCTTGAATCATTTCTCGCCTTGGCTCTCGCACATGTTCCCACCTCGCATAGATGGGCTTGCAAGGGTCGGTGCAGCAGCCTTCTCGGAACTGCGGAATGCGGTCTTTGCCAACGTTGCGCAGCGGTCTATCCGACGCGTCGCAAAGAGCGTCTTCACCCACCTTCTGGCTCTGGACCTAGGTTGGCATCTTTCCAGACAGACCGGTGGTCTGACCCGGGCGATCGACAGGGGGACGAAAGGGATATCGTTCCTCCTAACCTCGATCGTCTTCCACATCGTGCCTACAGCCCTCGAGATCAGCATGGTCTGCGGCATCTTGACATACAAGTGCGGGCCTAGCTTTGCCGCCGTCACCGCCGTCACGATGGCGGCCTACGCCTGGTTCACCATCAAGACCACGAGCTGGAGGACCCGCTTCCGGAAGGAGGCTAACGCCGCGGACAACCGAGGCGCGACGACCAGCGTCGAATCGCTGATCAACTACGAGGCCGTCAAGTACTTCAACAACGAAAAGTTCGAGATATCAAAGTATGACGCCGCACTAGCCGACTACGAAAAGTCAAGCGTCAAGGTGGCCACCAGCTTGGCAGCGCTCAACTCGGGCCAAAACGCCATCTTTTCGACCAGTCTGACCGTCATGATGCTCCTGGCTGCTCAGGGAGTATGTAACGGGACGATGACGGTCGGAGACCTCGTCATGGTCAACCAATTAGTCTTCCAACTATCGCTGCCTCTCAACTTCCTTGGCACCGTCTACCGTGAGCTACGACAGAGTCTTGTGGACATGGAGACCATGTTCAACCTTGAGAGTGTCCAGGTCAAAGTCAGAGTAAGTGCACGTTCCAGACAAACCCCTCAAGCTTAGGGTTATTTCCATCTGCCTCCCTTCTTCCTTGAACTTTTCGTTCTCCCCACACGCCCTGTGGGTGATTTGCTTGATAGGGCTGTCTTTCTTATCCAGTGACCAACGCTTGACCTCGATCATGTTGCAGGAAGATCCCGACGCTCCTCCCCTGAAAGTTTCAGGTGGCGAGATCCGATTTGAGAACGTCACCTTCGGTTACCATCCGGATCGTCCGATCTTTAAAGACTGCAGCTTTACCATCCCCGCGGGGGCCAAGACGGCCTTTGTGGGGCCCTCGGGCTGTGGGAAATCGACCATCTTCCGACTCCTCTTCCGGTTCTACGAGCCCCAGAGTGGCAGGATCTTGATTGACGGTCAGGACATCTCCAAGGTCTCGCTTGAGAGTCTCAGGAGGGCCATCGGGGTGGTGCCGCAGGACACGCCGCTCTTCAACGACAACATCAGGCAGAACATACGCTACGGAAGGTTAGATGCCACGGACGAAGAGGTGGAGAGGGCGGCCAAGAGCGCGAAGGTGGATCAGATCGTCAGGAACCTGCCTGAGGGCTACAACACGAAGGTCGGCGAGAGGGGGCTCATGATCTCTGGCGGTGAAAAGCAACGTCTGGCCATCGCCCGCTTGCTGCTCAAGGATCCGAGCATCCTCTTCTTCGACGAAGCTGTAAGTAACATGGCCGGGCCACTGGCGACAATGGGGGGGGGGGAAGGGGTAAAGGTGTAGAGGATCAGCTCCTCTGACGATTTTCATGTCTCCCGCACCGGACTACCTCTGATTCTACCACCGCAGACGTCCGCCCTGGACAGTTACACCGAGACTGAGCTGATGCGCAACATCAACGCCACTCTCCTGGACACGAAACGCACCTCCATCTTTGGTGAGTTGAACGAGTGGGATCGGCGATGCAAGGGAAAGAGAGAGAGACAGTACACGCTATGCATGCCACTCGGGAAGGAAGAGAGCATCCCGCAAAATGAGGTGGGACTGACGATGTGATGCCTTCGCCCAACACAGTCGCCCACCGACTAAGGACCATTTCCGATTCAGATTACATCATCGTCCTACGGAATGGGAATGTCCACGAGCAGGGAAAGCACGACGACCTCCTCGCCTCGAGGGGCCTCTACTGGGACCTTTGGGAGAGTCAGTCCATGGTCGGGGTGGGACAAGGAGCTGGCGAGGGAGAGCATCTTCTCCTCGACAAGGAGGAGGAACAGAGCCAGTTCGAGGTTCGAAAGCAATAGAGAAGGAGGAGGAAGACGTTGCGCACGAACACGCACGACGGAGACGGTTTTCCTCGGGAGGCTGGGGTTGTTGGATACCCAACTGCTTACCGGGGGTACGATGGCCCGACGGAGCGGGATTCCATTCCCTCTAATCCTGGTCCTTTCCACATCCCCACTTCTTTCCCCTGTCCCCCAACGCTTCGCATCCCCGATTTTAACGAAGGAAAGCCACTCCGGACTGAATTTTTACTCATTAATTTTACTCTATAATTTCGGTCCACGCGCCCTCGACCTTGGGACGGAATGACCAAACCACCTCGAAATTCGGCACAACGATACGAGTGGGACGGGACACCTACGTTGCACTCGGCTTGAGTTCTTTGCTCTCCGTGTGTCCGTGTGTGTGACTCCCCTTTCTCCTTTTCTACCGTTCGCCAATTAAAGGAAAGCGGTTGGGCGTACTTGTTGTCGATGGGTCGGGGGCAAGGGGAGATGAAGAGTTCTCTTCCACCTTCAGATGAACCGAGCTCGACCTCCGTCTTGACCTTGGAGCAATGGAGCGAGGGTCTTCACGGCCTCTCTCCAAGTGAGACTTTCCTGCGCTACGTCTTCGTCGCCCGTCTGGTACCACTCCACCTATTGTTGTTTCATTCAATTTTTTATTTTTCATTTTCATTTTCATTTTAGTCGAGGAGGAGCGAGGAGTAGGGGAGGGAGGGAGGAGAAAGTCGGGTCAGTCACTGGAATCGATGGGTCCCTTTTCTCAACATTCTTCCGAGAGAGGAGGGGAAAAAGAAGAAAGAGCAAAAAGAAAGGAAGCAGAGGAGAGGGGGAAAGCAACAGAACTTACTCGTAAGACCTCCCGGGTGGCGTCTAGACCGTCCTCTGCGATTAGTTCCCTGATCAACCTGGGCTTGATTGATTCTGAGGGGGAAGGGACTCCACTGGAGCCTTGAGGTAGAGGTTCGACATGAAGCTGGTCGTCAGAACGTGGATGGGGATGAGGATGCCAGACCTCTCTGGTCAGCCTTTGGGATTGGGTCAAGATCAAGGTCTCGGTCCTCCCCTCCGATTCCCCCTCGCCGGCGACTTGCTCCGTGGTACCCATCCTCAAGCTGACGAAAGGAGGTGGCTTCGGAGCGGTGATCTTGGCGGATGGTGGTCGGACCGACGATGCCGACTTTTTCTCAGCGGCCTTTTTCTCGGCGTTAAGTTTGATACTTTTGATTTTGGGTTTAAATGTTCATTTTCCCCGGAGGTGTATCGAGTCAGAGAAAAGGGTCAAGTGAGGGAGAGGAAAGGATTGTAAGTGTCACTTTGAGCATGGTCGATGGGCAGAGAGAAAGAGTCAAAGTGGCGCGAATGGGTTTTCGACCATCTCGATGGGCTCTCGCATGCGAGCACGCTGCCTTCACACAGACACTCACTTGCTGTTGAGAGCATCCAGGAAATCCTTGAGCTCTTGTGGTTCTAATTCGACGACCTCTTGCGATGACGAAGAGGTTTCGTTCTTGGGGATCGACTTTTCGAGGCAGAGGCGGAGATCGACGGGACTGTCCGGGACGAGAAGATCGGCTTGGATCGCATAGACCAGCTCGGCTCTTGAAACGTTCCACTGGGTCTCACCCCGAGAGAAATCCACCTTGAGCGTCTTCCCCGCGTCCTGGCCTTCGGTCGAGCTGTAGATGAGGCTGAGCGTGTCCCCTGCCGAGGTCTTTATCGTTCGAGTTTCCCTCGTCCATGACAAACTATCCAGCAAGCCCTCCAGGTTGGGTGAGCTCGGCAAAGACGGGGTGTTGGCGGGCAAGGGGCTTGCAGGGTGGAAGCAGGGCTTCCTCTTGGACCCGGCATCCGAGCGCAACCATTCCAGAGCGTGTTCTAACGGCCACAGTCCAGGTCGAGGCGGACTGAGAACTTGGGAGAGGGAACCCTCGGGAGAAACTGAGACCATCTCTGGCAAACCTTCGAAAACCAAGTGACCAAAGGTCGCCGAGACGACCTGCTGGTCCGACCTTGTTTTCGTGGAGCTGACAAGGTTACGTTCCTTGTTCAGCGAGTGGTACCTCTCCGACATGGTGAGCCAGAGTCGGGAGAGGAGATCATCCACTGGCGAACGATCCCCACCTTCGACGATCTCGATGTTTTCCAGATAGTCCGAGACTTGGACCGTTTGCCTACCGCTGTGATACAGGCTGCTGCTCAGGGACGCGATCCTGTAGTCGATTTGGGACCCCTTGTCTCTTGCTGCTCGGCTCGAGACCTGGGTGGTGACCGCTCTCTCGGCCCAGCGAGCCGTATCGCCAGTAATGAAGGGGAGAAAAGAGTACTGCCTCGACACCGAGGGATCCTTCAGGCAAGCGGCCAAGTGAACACGTTCTCTCAGTGCCTTTCTCTGGTGGAGTGAGAAGGAGGGGGAGGGGATGTAAGCGGATGGAAGGGGGCGCAAATCATCAGTGACTATCTCGGTCCCTCATCAAGCATATATTCTGTTTTCAAGTAAAAACACAAATCAGAGGACCCACCTCGACGCAGTACTGCCTCAAGAGGGATCTCGCCTTCTCGGCGTCCAAATCCTCCAGATACGACAAGCGCAGTGAGGAAATCTGTTCACTTCCGTCGCCCTGTCCGTCATTGACAGGTTCGATGAAGCAACGAGAGATCCTGGAAATCTCTGCTAGCGCTTGAGGCGGGACCGTCGGATCGACTCGCTCCAAATTTAAACTAGCCATGGAGTCAGCAGCAGCCGAGTCGTCTGGCGTCAAGAGCGAGCTGATTCGGAGTTGCTGGTGGCCCACACTCTGGAACGTGGGAAAGATTTGCGTGGGAAGAAAGGTAAGCATGAATGAGTATGCGATAGGAGATGGGAGATCGGAGAGTGGTGGTTGTGTCAGCACACGGATGGATGGATCCTTCTCTGTATCTATAGCACCTCGGGCGCCTTTTGTCTCCGTCACACCACCCGCCGAAGAATCATCTCTCTCTCTCTCTCTCTCTCTCTCTCTCTCTACATCAAGAAGAATCCACTCTCCGAACTCCCTGCGACCGAGTCTCACCTTTGCGAAGGCTCGAATCCAAGTCTGAAGGCTCTCTACATCCCCCGCCTTGCCTCGGACAGAGAGACCGACGTCGACCTCGCCCGTCTCTGGGTCCTGCTTTCGCTGAGGAAGCACGTTGACCCCCAAGCTCGAAGAGCGCTCCCCGAGGGTGGCGGCACCCTTTGTGAGGAGGAGGAAGGCCTCCGGGATGCCCGTGCTGACAAAGGCGACGACTTTCTCCCTCTCCTCCTTCCTCCTGAGCTCCTCCCTCTCGGCGGGATCCACCAGACCGAACCTATGCTTGAGGATTCTCCTGATAATATCATCCTTTTTGCTCTTGGTGCCAGATATTCCGGGAATCTCGGCCTCCCGCGCCAGCTGGAGTAACTGCTCTCTGGTGAAGGACGCGTTGAGCGAGTCCCTGGCCTTCTTCCAATTCTTGAGCTCCCAACCATCTTGCCTCTCGGAACCACCCTTGGAGACGCCGGGGAAACCTCCTTGCTGCAACTGCTGCGGCTGGTGTTGCTGCCTCCTGCCGCTCCTGGGCTTGCTCAGGGGACGGAGGGAATCCAGGTGTTGAAGGGTGGGAGCCTCACCCGGTTGGTCGGCTTTCAGGTTCGTGTCCCTTGGCTCATCGCTCCTTTGCCTCGTTCTTTGGATGGACTGACGTGACGAACTGGAGAAGCGGGCTGCTGACGAGGAAGACGAGGAGGAGGAGGAGGAGGAGGAGGAGTGGCAGCCTCCAGGTCTGAGCGAAGAGGAAGAAGACAGACGACGTTGACGAGATGAGTGGAAGGCTGAGCGAGGCGGCGGCGGCGGCGGAGGCGGCGGGTGAGATGCGGTGACGACGAGCGCCTGGCATCCAGAGCTGGTCCTGAGGGCGGACAAGGGAGAATGGACATGGGATGCTACCACTGCCGGTTGCCTCAGGAGGAAACTCATATCGAAACGAACACGGCCGCGACCGTTCCTGTCTGTGTCGGGAGGTGGCAGGGGGGTTTGCTCAAGTGGGACCAAGATGGAGGAAAGTAGGAGGAAGGAAAGGCCTTCCGTTGGAGAAGAGAGCTTGAGAAAGAGTTTCTCGAGGTGTCTGAAGAAGGGACGGAGAGGAATCCCCTTCGGAATCGGGGTGAGGTTGACCAGACCGAGAGGAAGAAATGCGTGGTGGGTTTGGAAAGGGAAAGGGGAAGAAAAAAAATGGGAAACAAAGGAAACGAGGAATGGCTTACGTAACGACACCCGATGAGATCAACCCCACAAGAGCCCACACGATTTCACACTCGTTACCACTGGCTTGGGAATCAGCTTTTGTCAATGATCCCCAACCCCCACCAACTCTTCCAACTAGTGTGAATGCGTACATATGTATATGCAGTACCCGGAAGCTCATTTCGAAGCAAGACATGGTCCCAATAAAGGCCATTCCATGACAATCTTGAGAGAAGGGAAATGGGGGAGGAGGAAGAAGAGGCAGCCAAAAACAAAAGAAAAGAAGAAAAGAAAAACAAACCTAGTCACATTGCGATCATCTCCCTCGTACTGCAAAGAGTAGAAGAGGATACATACTACACAGTACATACTTACAGCGCACTGAGGATGGGTACAGAGGGGATCAAATGGAGGAAGAAAGAAAGACACGAGGAAATGGAAAAGCCTTTTTTTTCCTTCACTTTTTTTTTTATTGATTGTTCGCAGTCATTTCTTTTTACCTTCTTTCTTCTTCTTTTGAACGAATGCGGATTTGAATGGGAAAAAAACCCTTCGGAAGGCGGGGGGAAGGGGAGTTTGCTTGCCGACATATGATGCTTGTGGTCTGAGCAAGCTTGTGATACTTCTAAGAGAGAAAAGGTAGAGTGAAGGGTGGGCGGGCGATAAGATCTGCAAAGGTCAAACACCCCTCTCGCTAGATCGCGGATGGAGGGGGCCTCTTGACGACGACAGCCCCGTCCTCGTCCGTCTCCTCAACCGAGCTGCCGCTTCCTCCGCTGTTCCTAGAAGCCCTCTTCGAGATTTCGGCCTCTTCCGACTCCTTTTGCACCGCGCTGGACTGAGCCTTGTCCTTCTCCGTCACCAGGCCATAGTCCTCAGCCTTCTCGCCGCTCGTCCCTTGCTTCTTGAGCCTCTCGGAATCTCCCTTCACCTGGGCGTCCAGCCGGGCTTTCTGAGCGCTTCCCGATCCGACGCCCACAATCTTGGACATGAGCCCGGCGAAACCCCCCAACGCGGTTCGGCTCCGTTTGGCCTGGTCAGCATCTGGTGAGGCAAGATCCTGGCTTTCCCTTTCCCGGTCCATCTCCTTGAGCACGTCGAGCATCTGTTCCCTGGTCTTGTTGGTGAGCTCGGTGACGTCCTCGGAAGTTAGTTTGTCGGTTGGGATCGGCGGGAGGACCTTGATCCGGACGGTCCCACTCTCGAAGCGGGTCTTACCATCAAAGATCCGGTTGTAGTTTTCACAGACGACCGGGATGATGGGAACGCCAGCCTGGACGGCCAAGTGGAAAGCCCCCTTCTTGAAAGGCAAGAGGTCCGGGAAGGGCAAGTTGGATCGTGTGCCCTCCGGGAAGACCCAGAGCGAGAGCTATCACCGAGGCAGTCAGGGCGGCATAAAGGTTTGGTTGAAAGCAAGGGTAGTGATCAAGGATGTGAGTTCTTTGTAGAATCAGAAATGATGTACCGCGACCGATGGACGTGCCCAACGAGGAGCGACTTTGCATCCACTCACGTTCTTCCTCTTCATGTCATCTCCGACCTTGGCAAATGCTTTGATAGAGTCCTTCCTGTCCTTTCTGTTGATGAAGACGGCACCGGAGAGGGCCACTGGCAGAGAGCAGGCGCGATGGGAGCGACGATAGGGAGAGGATGATAAATTTGAAATTCAGTCGAGTTTGTTTGGCTTGGGGAGGAGCGTGGGGGTTGGGGATGGGGAGAAGAGGGAAAGAAACCGGAGGCGATATCACTCGAGACACCTGTGGGAGGTACGCACTAAACTGGCCGAGCAAGGGGGTGTACTTGAGCTCCTGCTTTGCCATGATACTGGCGTGGTTTGGGAAGATCCTCCCTAGATAGAGGATGTCGATGCTGGTCTGGTGATTTCCGACCAGGACGGCCGGCCTGGTGTCGAGATGGTGCTCGCCTTCGACCTTGAAACGTACGCCGGTAAGGGTGCCGGTGAGGTAGTAGAAGCTCCTGGCGACGACCTTGTTGATGTTGAGCCTCTGGCCAGGTATGCAAGACATGAGGATGGAGACGATCACCCCCCAGACGGAGCAAACTCCGAGACCACCGACATAGAAGAAGGCATTGAGGTAGAACCTGGCCTTTCTCGACCTTGGCGAGAGGAAGGCGAGGAGGATGAAGGAGGTTGTGGCCGAGTATGCGATCGACTTTGTGATGATGGACATGGCTAGCGATGCTGCTTGTGTTGCTGCTTCTGTGGTGGCGATGGTAGCAATACCGGAAGAGAAAAAGTTCATCGCTCGCTCTCTTGGAGTAGAAGGCTGTCACTGTTTGCTTAACTCGTCTTCGGCCCCCGTGAACCCTGGCTGCCTCTTATCTTTTCTTAAGGGATTTAGCCTATTGCTTTCTTCTTCTTCCCTTGTCTGTCGTAACCCTGACCACCTTTTCCTTCAGGGACTCTGCCAAAGCGGAGAAAGGGCGGTGGATGTGAGTGATGGATGATGAGAGATGGGTGGGAGGTGGAAGGTGGAAGGTGGAAGGTGGAAGGTGGATGGAAAGGATGAAGGCGGGTGAAAGCGACGGGTTTTTCCGACTTTCGGTTTCGATTTACGAACAACCTTTTGGCTCCATCATCTCTTTCTCTCCCTGCCTTCCTTCCTTCCTGCCTTCCTGCCTTCCCCTTCCCATCCCCCTCCCCTTCGTCGCTCTCGCTCACTCTCTCTTCCTCTTTTGTGGATTCCCCGGGCCCGAGCGAAGCTGAAACGCATGTGATTTTTTTCTCGGTCACGCCGCCCCGCATGTTCTGTTCGGATGAAAGAAACCATTATTTTGATAAGAAAACAAGCTAATCGTCCCTTTTGTTTCATACGCCAGATCAATCACATGCTGCCTCAACTTTGGGAACCAGCTCTGATCGATCTCAGATCGGGAACCGGGTCGCATCGGGAACAAACCCCTCGCACCTTTTCATCCGGTCATGAGGTCATGAGTGTGCGGCGGGTAAGAGGCTCGTTCTCTGAAAGTGTCGGAGCCAAGATGAGAGATTCCACCACAGACGGCAACTCCCCTTCCCAACTCGTCAATCAACATTCTTTCCAGAGTCCTGACGGTCACACGCCTAGATCTAACGTCCAGTCTTCGTTCTACTGGAGAGCAAAAAAACGTCCAGTCTTCGTTCTACTTAAAAAACCAAATCAAATAAAAAAAAAAAAAAAAACAGAAGGAGGAGCAGGAGCAGGAGCAGGAGGAGAAGAAGAAGAAGAAGAGGGAGTGAACGAATGAATGAATGAATGAATGAATACTGCAGTCTGGTTACAACAATCTATGCGTTCATCTGCGGTTCACTCTACGGCCTAAGGAGGAAACAGGGCGGCAAGCTTTTGCTAGCGTTTGGCTCACGCCGGAAAGCAAAAACCAAACCAGAAGTCGCTCGAGATCCCTTGGACCTTACTCAGACTCGGCCTCCCTCTTCCCTGATCATCCACTTTACAGGCTCATCTCCCCCAGCATCGTCTTCAAGGACCGCCATTCCCGATGAAAGTTGAGACCGTAAGTTTCAACTCCTGGCTCTTCGTCTGCCCCGGGGACCATACCTTATCTCTCCACATCTTCGTGTGTTTGGTATGCGTGTCTGTGTGTGAGTGTGTGCGTGTATGCGTCCCCAACAGTGCGAAATTCAACCTCATCTGGGCGGCAACACGACCTCCTCTCTCAAGCGTCCTCCAGGTTCCGATCCAGAAAATCCCTCAGCAGCGACGTCATGTGGTTCTTGACGTGCGTCGGGAGCGTGCCTTCGATTCCCGGGTTCAGGAGATGGGATCCGAAAAAGTGAAAGTGAAAGTTGTGTGTGTGTGTGTGTGTGTGTGTGTGTGTGTGTATGTGCGGGACGGTGTTTCAGCGCCGAGACGATCCAAGTATTCATCTTCTCGTCCCTCCCTCAACTATCTCCTTCACTATGGGCCCTGATCGAGAGCTTTAATCTTCTCCTCGCCCCGGAATCATCCACGAAACTCACTCTTGGCGTAGGGTCCAAGCTCGTTCAGTAGATCCGGAAGGCTCAGCTTCTCCTGCGCCTTGGCCCTCTCGCTAGCATGCTCCCTCAGGCTTGTCTCCCAGCCGCAGTCGTCGAGCATCCGCTTCATCAACATCAGCAACCTGAACATCGTTTTTGCCCGGTCGATTCGTGAACGTAGGAGGGGCATGAAGATCGGAGATGGGTCAGTGAGTGACCGCCCGCTCAAGCCCATCCTTTCCCTTCGTCTTGCGACTCGGCTCGCTTTTCTTCGCCTACCCAGAGCTTCCAGCCCATCCCGGGATGGTAAGGTTGAATCAAAGATTGGACCTACCTATTCCACTCTCCTGTAGCAACCAACCTCTGGTGGAGGGCGTTCTGAAGCTCATCTCCAGAGACGTCGGAGTCGTCCATCGTCGATCTCTTTCTACTTTCCCCTCTCTCTCCCTCCCTCTCCCTCTCTCTATATTAATCTCCCTCTCTATTGCTTCTTAATCCACCTTCCCTCTGAGTCGGCAAGTAGGGCTGCTCTGCCCTCGTGACGGCTGGTAGGTAAGTCGAGATCGATCAACGCTTCTTTTGAGTGTCGTTATCAAGAGAGTGTTTGTCACGCTTTTTGCCTGTGTGAGTGATGCGATATGCTTTCAGGTGCACTCGGAAGGTGCAATCGAGAAGTAGAGATGGTCAGAGGGAGGGTGCTTGGTGTGTGTGTGTGTGTGTGTGTGCGTTTGTGAGATAGAGGGAGGGAGGTAGGGAAGGAGGGAGGGTGGGAGGGAGAGCAAGAGCAAGAGGCGGAGCTGCTTGAGGGTGTCCAGTATTTTGAATGTGATCGGCCCCCGCAGATTTCAACCGAGCATTTTCCCGACTTTCTTTAAAAAGTCCTCTCCTGCCTTATCCTTACTCTTATTCTTTTTCTTTTTTTTTTTCTTCTTTCTTTTTTTACCACTCCTGCTTCTGGCCTCTCCCAACTCCTCTTCCTTCTTTACCAGCTTCCTCACCAGTCATCTCTCTTCTCCCTCCCTCGCCCCACCCTCTAAAACGCTCCTCGAATCCTTTCCCCTCCCTTGAGACCGAAACATCAGACCCTGACCAGGATCATTCCTTAACCGGTCATGTCTTCCATCGGAAAGGACCTTGGGAAGTCCCAGCGGCCTCAGTACGTCATCGAGCACATGGAGGAGGACGATCCGGATGCACCTAGTGTTTTCCCAAAGTGGGCCCTTCTAGAGTGAGTCGTTACGCCTTGGATCAATTCCCGACTTTGTTTTTTCTTTGGGCCTGATCTGAAGGACCATCCATGGTGGAAGGGAGAGGCTCGACCGACCGAGCGACCGAACGACTGACCTTAAGTGTTGATCTTCTTTGATATGCTTCACTTGCTTCCTTCTCCTTCGCTTCACATCCTCACCCAAATTCCCTCCTCCATTTTTTTTTCGTCCTGCCAAAGGGTGAGTGAAAATAGAGGGTGAAATCCATTTCCTAGATCTGGATGTCCAAAGCTCATCCTAGCATTTTCCTCTCCTTTCCAAACCCTTTCTACCACACACACACCCTTGACAAACCACATGTTGTCCCGCCCCTCACACTGTCGCGACAGTATCGACACATGCTAGACCTCGTCGGTCCAGGATCCACGGTTCACTTCACCTCTCTCTCCAAGGCTTCGTTGGAATCCTTGAGGAGCCTTCTGACCACCAGCCCTTCTTCGTCCAACGCTGCGGCGAGGGCTGACTTCGAATTGCACACCTCATCCATCACCACACTGGCTACGGAAAGGGGGATCCCCCTCTCCAAGATCTGCCTCCTGGACCCAAAGGCCAAGAAAGCCCTGTCCGTGAAAGATTCCGGGATCCACAGAAAGCCGTCCCAGCCTCGGGAGGAGGAGGAGGAGGAGGAGGAGACGTTCGACTACTACCTCTTCGGAGGAATCCTTGGAGACGATCCACCCAGGGACAGGACGGCTTCGCTAAGGCAACTCGGCTTCCCAGGTAGGAACTTGGGATCGATCCAGATGACTACGGACACTGCGCTGGGGGTGACCAAGAAGGTGGTCGAGGACGGCCTCTGGCTCAACGTTCCGGAACTCATCGAGCAGGCCCAGCAAGATGATGTTCTTGACTTGGAGCTCGAGAAGTCGCTGGCGAAGGGAAAGCTCGAGTGGGTCCAGTACCCGGAGCTCAAGTTTGGCAAGGGAGAGTCGGTCGAGATGCCCTTCAGGTACATGGTCGACCCCAACCTTTCCTCGAGCCCCTCCTCTCCGTCCCCCCTCATGCCTCCAGGGATGAGGGAGCTGATCAAGGACGATCTCAACAGGAGCTTTGAGTTCTGATGTCTCTCCTCCGTCCCTTCTTAAATTTTTTAGCCTTAACTTATTCCGCATGGACTACCTAGCCTGGCCTTTCTATTCAGTTCATCTCTCTTTCTTTTTCCCTTTTTTTTTTTTTTTTTTTTGTTTTTTCTTGGGCCTTTCCCCGCCCGCCTCTACCTCTCCCTTCTTCCCTTCTTCCCCTTCATTCCCCTTTGCTCTCTTCCAACCCCTTCACGTGGCGATAGAATTCTCATTTCGTAGAATCGAAAGAGGAGCGGATCGGGAGGGGGAGAGAAAGAGTTGCAAGGAAGAAATACATGAGGTTGAAATCACTTGTCGTTGGACTTTACTTGGGAAGGGGTGGGAGGGGACCGGAGATCGGAGTGGTTTCCTTTTTTCTCTTCCTTTCTTCTCCTTTTGTTTTCTTGTTCTTGGGAATCTCGAGTGTGGGTTGAGGGGAAGGGGGAATGAATGATGGGGGAGGTGCGTGGAATCAAGCGTTGAGGATGCAATGTAGTGGGTAATATGTCGTTGTTGAAACAGGTTGGGGAGATTTTCGAGTTGAGTCGTAACCGCCCGAGAGAAGGTGGAAGCAGCAAAGATGGGAAATGCAGAGTGAGAAAAAGTGGGGAAGAGAGGAATGAAAGGAAAGGGAAGAAGAAGAGACGAGAAGGGAAGAGGAGAAGAAAATAAATCAAAGTGAAAAAGAAGGAAAGCAAGGCAAGGCAAGGCAAATAGGATGGATCTGTAAAGGTATGGCAAAAGGTCAGGGCTCTAAAGGATGGATAGAGGATGGAGGAAGGGGAGGAACAACGCCCGAATCCCCCTCATCGCTTCCTGATCAGGCTCAGGAACTCCTCCCTGGTCTTCGCTCGGTCCCTGAAGACGCCGAGCATGCAGCTCGTGACGGTGCTCGCCCCGGGCTTCTGGACTCCCCTCATAGCCATGCACATATGCTCGCACTCGACGACCACGGCGACCCCTTGTGGCCTTAGAGCCTCGTCCAGGGCAAGGGCGACCTGCTTTGTCAGCCGCTCCTGGACCTGGAGCCTCCGCGCAAATGTCTCGGCGATCCTTGCCAGCTTGGAGAGCCCAATCACGAGGCGGTTAGGGATGTATCCGATGTGGATCTGAGGTGTGAAGGGGATGGGAGAGGGTGAGCAAGTACAGAAACCGACAGACGTCAGAAGGAGGCTCGTCCCAACGTACGCATACAAAATTCATATCAAAAAAAAAAAAAAGGATTGAAGGATGATTCGCGGCCCACTACTCACCTTGCCGATGAACGGGACCATGTGGTGCTCGCAGAGGCTGAAGATGTCAATGTCCCTGACGATGACCATCTCGTCGTGCTCCTCGTCAAAGATGGCGTTCGAGATGACGTCGTTGAGCCTGACCTCGTAGCCCCTCGTCATCCAGAGGAGAGCCTTGGCGTACCTCTCCGGCGTCTGCTTGAGGCCATCCCTGTTGGGATCCTCGCCGAGGCACTCTAGGATGGTGGCCACGGCTCCCGCGAGCCTCTTCTGGTTCGCCTCGGCCTGGGCAGGCGTGTGGTTGAGCCTGTCCAGCGTTCCCTTACCGGGCCATCCGAGCCCGTCCTTGTCCATGACGGGGGTCATAGCGCCGCTGGCGGAAAAGTCGTTCCCGATGAAAGTCTTCTCCCCCGTCGGCGTTCCGAGCCCTCCACCACGGGTGTGGGCGCTGAAGTTGAGGCCAGCGTCCTTGGCCAGAGACGAGTTGCTGCTCCGGCGAGAGAGAAGGGCGCTAGCGGCCGCCCTGGCGTGGACTTGTTGCTGTTTGATGAAAGCCGAGGAGGAGGAGGAGGAGGAGGAGGAAGGCATGGTCGGTGACGAGATCTGCGAGGTGGAGGGTGAGGCCGTCGCCGAGCTCGAGTTGGAACCGGACCCGATCCCAAGGTTGGACATTTGGCTCACCAGCGGAGGCTGCTGCTCCTGTTGCTGCTGTGTGTTGGCAGAAGACGATGAGGATGCATCAGAAGAAGAGGAAAACGATGAGGAGGGGGAGGGGGAGGAGGGGAACTTTGCCATTCCTCCAGGAGCGATGGAGACCTGCGCGTGATCCGACATGTTGATCGGTCCAGGGTCGACACCACAGTCGAGTCCGGCGCTGAAATCTGGGGTAGGCACGGCCTGAGAGCTGGTGGAGGCGGCTGGTAGGGAAGGATGGCTAGGATCGGCGAGGTTAGAAGGACCTCGTAGGTCGTTCGATGTGAGGCCGGCTCTGGCGAGGGCCCCTGCAAAGAATTGATCGAAGAAGACGGCTCCCGGGTTGGTGTTGAGGTCTTGTGCCTGGATTCTTTCGCCCTCGGTAGGCATCGTCTGGCAAGAAGGAAGAAAGGAACTTGCTGATGTGAAGAACGTTTGTGGGGGAGAAAAATGATGATGGAGAAAGAGAAAGCGAGAAAGCGAGAGAGAAGAGGCAAGGACGACCAAGTGGAGACAGGAAGAACGTTTGTGGGGGAGAAAAATGATGATGGAGAAAGAGAAAGCGAGAAAGCGAGAGAGAAGAGGCAAGGACGACCAAGTGGAGACAGGATAAGACGGAGGGATGGAGAGGGAGGATGAGCCCTCAGGCGAATGCGAGAGGAAGGGAGGATGGATGGGACAAGAAGGGGAGAAGAAGAGAATAGGAATGTTGGATCCGAACAGATTCACGCTCACTGCCCTTCGACGTAAAGAAAAGAAGAAGGAAAAGAGAAAAGAAAAAAAAGGAAACGAAAAAGAAACCAAACCGTCACAGTCTGTTAGTGCCAAACGATTCTCCCCCATATCCATGTTCTTTTCATCTTTCCACAGTCAAACAGAAGCATCCTCTGACTCGTGCTTCCAACCTTTTAGCACCTGTGAGATCCCTGCTCACCATTGGGAATCACAGCGCCCTGGTTGAGCGTCCATTCCGCATTCATGATGGACCTTCTCGAGTTTTGAATTTTTATTTTTATTTCCCCCCTTTTTTTCATCCACTCGCCTCCGATGCTTAGTAAGCAACCGGGACTGACTCACAGAGAAGGAAGCGGGATTAGGAAATGGAAATCAACCTTCATGCTTGCTGGCCGATTGACCCGCTCCCCTTTCTCATGCATGTCAATGTCTTGCAGACACTGTCAGGTGATCTCGTCTGGTTGCGGATGTCTTCCTCCCACCCCTCATTGCACCGTTTGTGCGGTACATGCGTGCATTCATGCTAGAAAGCTTGCGGGAAGGAGAAGGCATGCTAGGGTGAAGCGCCAACCTAGAATGTAGATCAAATGGAGGCGCCAAGGGAAACAGACCAAGGGAAACAGAAGAAGGTCCTAAGGTTTTGCAGAAATCGCTCCCTTAACTGATCCAAATGGCGTGACTGGCACCCTCGTCCTCCCCTTCCGGTCCCTTGCCGGTGAGCCTGACCCTCCCCGTCTCCTCGAACGCGATGCCGTCCCACGAAAAGACCTGGACGTAGCCCTGCTCATCGTCGGTCAGGACGATCAGATCCTGTCTCGGGCCTCGCTCCTTCACGAATTCACCGCCACCGCTGAGCGGCCTTCCGTACCTTGGGGCGAATTCGATGGCGTTAGCCTTTCCGCCAGAGTTGATCGTCCTGTACTCGACCACGGGACGGTCCTTGGCTACAAAGGGCGACGGCGACGCGGCCGCGAGGTCGACCTCCCAGGCCTTGACAAAGCCCCTCACACCCTTGTTCATCCCTCTCGTCGTGGCAAAGATGGTTCTGGCGTCCGGACTGAGCCTCACCGTGTCGCCCCTAAAGTCGTGCCTGTCCAGGTTCGGAGGGATCAAGTCGACCGATTCAACGTACTCGAGAACCCCGCCGAGTTTGACCCGGAAGGCGTCGACGAACGAGGTATGTTCGGTCACGGAGAAGACCCAAAGCCCATCCGGCGAAGGCACCACGTGCCTGGGCCCATCCCCTGGCCTCGGACTCGGGCACTCGCTCAAGAGCGTCAGCAGACCCGTCCAAGGGTCGCGGAGGTAGACCAAGATGGCGTTCCTCCCGAGGTCAGCCACATAAGCCAGGTCGTTGGGACCAACGTCGAGGTTGTGGGAGCCGTAGCGGAGCGCTCTCCGGCTCTTGTCGGCGTCCACCAGTTCGGCGGCCCCTCCCTTCAGGTAGATGAATTCTTGCTTCTTGCTCAGGATGGCGCCAGTCTCGTCATCCAATTCGTGGACCTCACCAGTGGGGCCGCCTGCTGAATACAGGTGTCGGCTGGCGCCAGGCTCCAGTCCGTAGGAAGGTGCCGTCAGCGAGTCATAAGGCGGTGGTTGAACGTGAACATAGGATGACGTGGCCGCTGAAGGAAGAAGAGGGAAAGACTTGAGTGTTACGGTTTCTCTCCCTTTACTTTTTTTTTGAAACAATTTCCCACCCCCGCATCCCCACCCCCCTGTGCAGCCAACCCGGTAGGACTCACTGATGTCGGCGGTGTTGATCCACCGTAGCTCGTCCACGTTATCGCTTCCATCTTGCTGGACAACTTTCCAGGCACTGAGGCTCTTCCTCGCCGCCCAGGTGGTGGCATACACCACCTTTTCACCGTTCCTGGTCAGGCCAAGGGCGAGGAACTGGTGAGGACCCTGGCCAGGGATGGTCTTGGCAAGGGAAAGCTTCTTCTCCTGCGTGTCGTAGGCCAGGACGTGCAAGGCGTCCGTGTTGAAGCTTCCCGTCACAATGTGTTTGATCCTGGGACAGACTTGGCTGTCAATGAATGGGTTCGCAGAGAGGTGTTTGACTGGAACCAAGTCGGAAGCTCGGCAAGAGTACGTCTCAGACTGTTGGTGCAGGTTTCCCAGCCCAAGGAAAATTAAATCACCAACCAACCAGGCCAGACGATCCGGGACCATGTACGGAGAGGTGGAATGAGCAAGTGAGATACCAGATAGACGAAAGCAGCATGAAGGAAAGAAAGAAAGAAGGAAGGAAGGAAGGAAAGAGAGGAGTGGGTGCAGAGAATGTACGCGTTTCAAGATCAGAACGATGTGGCTGCTATTTCGGAGTTTTCCTCGGACGACATGAATGTAAAAGTAGAGGGAGAAGGATGGGGGAAGGGGACAACATGGCCCACCATAGACCGCTAACTCTCGTCACCATCATCGTCTTCCTCCCAAATATCGCCATCTTCGACTTCCTCGTCGTCCTCCTCGTCATCGTCGTCGCTGGCAAGCTGCCAACCTTGATCACCATCGTCTTCGTCTTCGTCTTCTGCAGCTTCCCCTTTCTCCCTCTCTCCCTCCTCCTCCTCCTCCTCCTCATCATCATCATCATCTTCTTCTCCTTCTTCTTCTTCTTCTTCTTGTTCATCTTCTGGATCTCCCCACTCGACACTCACAATGCCGCTAGCAAAGGTCCATCCAACGATGCCAA
The DNA here is from genome assembly GCA_003144235.1 of Violaceomyces palustris. Taxonomy (NCBI): domain Eukaryota; kingdom Fungi; phylum Basidiomycota; class Ustilaginomycetes; order Violaceomycetales; family Violaceomycetaceae; genus Violaceomyces; species Violaceomyces palustris. The sequence continues at coordinate 68,595 of KZ819688.1, read as the reverse complement.
GGAAAGCAGTGCAGATCCAGATGAGCCTGCCGAACCTCAGCCTCCTCTCCTCGCGCGAGAGCGGCGGCCTGGAATGAGGTTTGGCAGAGCCAGCTGGAGTCGAAGAGGTTCGATCGCAGGTTTGTGAAGGTCTCGCTTCGGGACTCGCCTTTTTCTCAGCCGCCGATGCATTCGTCGGTGTCTCTACCGTGGGCGGCGTCGCATCCTGGGTTGGCGAGGATGATGGTGAAGGGGAAGAAGAGGAAGAAGAGGAAAGAGAAAAGAGGTTGCTGAGAGTCCACCACGAGCTTCCTGTCGTCGCTCCTCCGCTCGAGGGTAGGGGCTTGGACGGTGGAAGCCACTCTGGCCATACGGTCCTTTCTTCAATTGGCCAGAGCTCCTCACGAATATTTTCGGTATGCCTGACGAGGTTTGGGAACTCGGACCGGAGCAGGACTGGGAGCGTGGAAGCAGGGAGCGAAGGGTGGCAGAGCAAGAGAGGGGCGAGGTAGGCAAAGAGGTGTAGATCGAGAGAGGAAGGCCGGCTCGAGCCGAAGAAGTAGGCCTCGTCACCGAGAAGGGAAGAAAAGACTTCTAAGGTGGTCCTGGCTCTGGCACCGAGCTTGCCTCTCTCAAACTCGTCCCTCACTTTCTCCTTCATTGACTGATCGAGGCCTCTCTTTGACTTTGGCATGATATTCGCCTTCTCTTCCAGCTCGATCGCCTCCTTCCTCTGGGCAGCATCCTCCTTGCCACCCAGACCCCAGAGGCCGACACCGGGGGAAGCCAGACGGGCTTGTACCACGTTCCTCAATCTAGAGGGGATGCTGCTGGTCGGGTTGAGGCCTGGGAGTCGCAGATTGAAACCGGTTGCGTCAGAGTGGGTAGAGCTGGAACCGATGGAGGCGTACGATGGGGCGGTGACCGCTCGGTAGTTTTCCGGGAGGGAGAATAGCGAGTGGAGGACAAGGTCTAAGAGCTCGTCATCCAAGAGGGCATGTAGCGCGGTGGCCTTGGCAGAGGCGGCGGCGGAAAGCGGTTTGACCAGTTCCGAGTCCAATCCAGCTTCATCTCGGCACAGTTCTTGGATCTTTTCGAGCTCTGTCAAGTGGAGAACCGAGCCGTCTTCGCTGGTTACTTCAAGAAGAGGAACGCAAGTTCCGGTGCTGGTTGAAGCAGATGAGAGGGAGAGCTTGTACTTGGACTGGGCGGCTGCAGTTTGATGAAAGGAGGCCTGGAGTAAGGATGCTGCGTAGAGGCTGGTCGGGTCGAGGGTGGGCAGATGGAGGTTGCTGCCCCAGACATGGAGCCTCATGGAAGCCATCGTATCAGGAACTTGGGTTTTCGATTGTAGTTCGACAGGTCGGATCGAGGCGAGTCCAAGTGGAAGGAAAGACGGGTAGAGGGAAAGAGGATGCCAGAATCGTGAGGGGTTGGAAGGGAGTGGGGAGGGAGGCAGGGGAAGGAGGATGAATGAGGTGCGCGACTTGACTTGTCTCTTTCCGCTCTTGCTCCTGCTGTCTCTTTTCGACCCTTTCTCTGCTTCTCTTCGGATACAGTGGTGGAAGACTTGCTGGAAAACTTTGCGCCTTGCTAGGTTTGAAACTTGAAAAGAGGGGCCCCCGGACTGGAGGTGGTGGATGGGTTGGTAGTGCCTCTGCCGGTGTGAGGAAGCAGGAAAGGAGGACTTTTCGGATTAACGGGTGTTGGAAGGTCCAGGATGGGGAGAGCGCGACGGCAAAAAGTCGAGCCACCAAAATCGGGCAGGCTCTGGGTGAAGAGGTGGGATCTAATTAAACCGAATACAATTTCGATTAAATGCAGGGGATACATCTGATCCCGAGAATTCCGAGTGTGCAGGTTGTTGCCCATACTGGCTTCTCCTTCTCGTCCACTCCTCCAAAGATAATACCACCTTTTCCACACACTTGAGACTCTCTCAAGACCCACTCCCTCCTCTACCTCCGTCAGTGACGAGGAAAGCACCCACTTCCCTCGATCTGACAGCTCGCATCATTCGAACAAAGATTCGCGTCTAGCGTCTATCAATGCTCGTATCAAAACACGGATGCAGTGAAGAGCATGATCTCGATCTTGCACGTTGGTATTGCCAAGATTCAAGTTTACAGTGCGTACTATGAGCCTCTGTTTGGATGGCCATTAGATGAGCGATCTTGAAACAGAGGCGTGGCAGGAGGGAAATGCATGCTACATGGACGAGAATGCTGAAGGTGTATTTGCGTGTTCCTGGCCGCTTCGTACGCGTGGAAGTATTCTGCGCAAGAGCTATGTCTATAAACAAGGCGATGGTTTGTTCTATTGTGGTGATGAGGGGAGAATGATGGCATGCACCAATGGCAAGGCGGTGGGTGGGAGTTATGCTTTCTGATTGCCTGTTTGGAAAGGAGAGAGATGGGTGAGAAAGTCAAACTTTAAAGATTGAGATAAGCTAGATTAAAATTCTTGATGAGGACAGGATGGAGGGAATGTTATCGTGGACTAGTGAGAAGCTGCGCAACGGATCAAGAGAGATCAGACCGCCACCAATGCCAACAAGGTCAGTATCAGACCAGCCACGGACGCCATCAAAGTCCGGCGTTCGGACAACCCCCGCTCCTTCCCAGCTCCGTTTGCCGTACCTGGTCCGTCGATCCCGGTCACGTTGGAAGCGTGGTAATCCCTCCTCGCCGACTCCATGAGCAGCGTGAACGACAGGCTCTCCGCACTGGTAGGTCCCGGAACCGTGAAAGCCAGTGCGTCTACAGGCGTGTAGTCTTGGGTGTAGTAGCCCAGAGGGTTGAGCGACCTTTGCAAAACCTGGTAGATTCTCTCAGCCGAATCGACGTGCTTGCCCGAGGCTGGATGCATGCTCGCTATGCGGAAGGTGGAATCTGAAAGTCGCGGGGCGGAGGGGGAAAGCAGAGGGGGAAAGGCGTATCAGTGATCCGACAGCGAAGAGTGACGAGGAAGAAGCTTTAATCGTCAAAGGCATAAAAATGCGCGCTTAAGTAAGCGCTTGGGCACATGGCCGCTCACAAGCAATCATGGCTGAACCGGCTGGGTCCAGGAAGGTCGAAGTTTCATTGATGTAGTTGTGGAACAAGGAAGTGTCTCGATCCAGGAACGGGTAAGCAGCATCGAGGATCTCGTTGATCCAAGAGACCAGGTCTGCCTTCTCCGACGAGAAGTCTCCGGTGTTCTCGCTCTGGGAGAGAGTAGCCAGGACTCTCAGCATGCCAGCGGCGGCCCAGCCATTGCCTGTCAACCAGGCGCCGCCGTCAGAGAAGTTCCCGTTGTCCACGCTGTAGATGTGGCCCCACAAGCCCTGCGAGAGACCCGTTCTCAACAGGAGCCCTTCACGGTAAAGCCGAACCTGGTTGTGAGCTTCGCGCAGCAGGGTCTCATTACGAGTCAGGAGGCCATAGTAGGCCATGAATGGCGGACCCATGTAGACGCCGTCGCTCCAGAGCTGGAGCCCTGTAGCCCTGTGGCTGAATGCACCATCCGGAGTCTTGGGCGTGGTGTTCATGATGTATTGCAGCTGCCTGCGGGCTGCGTTTGCGTAAAAGCCGTTGCTCGACACGGTGTAGTCAGCAACCTCGCCAAGAACCCAAGCTGCCAACATAACGCCTTCGCCGTTGCTGGCACTGTCCAGCGAGCTTCCCTCGGTCACATTCTCGTCGCCTGAGATCCTCGAGCCCAGGCGACCGACGCCGTCCTGAGCCGCGATCGTGTGATAGGCCATGGACATCACGTTGAGGGGTGGATTTCTGGCTTCGCCTTCCCTCCCTGGACGGTAAGGCGGTCCCGATTTCGTTCCAGCAAACACGCTCCACTGGCCATGCTCAAGCTCCAGAAGCGCACTCTGCGCGACTCCGTTACCCCACGACGACCTCTGAGCGCCCATCATGCCCATCTTGGCCACATCGACAAGTGTATTGTTGAGCCCATTGGATCTTTTGAAGAGGCGCTGAGCTGCTTTCCCGGAAGAGCTCGAAGCGGATGGCGCCATTTCGATTGCGCAAGTCCCGCTCAGTGTGGCAACGGCTGCCAAGATCGAGACGGCGGCTACACCCGGACTTGCCGCCGCCGCGCGACGCTTTCTAAGGCTCGAAGCCGCGTTGCCAAGACCCAGGCCAGGAGCCGAAACGATGTTGGACTCGGCAGAGTCGCGAAGAACTACAAGTGTGCCGTTCGACCTAAAGCTTCCGATATCTCCGGTTGCCAACCAGTCGCTTTCCTTGTCCGAGCCACAGAGAACTTTGCCTCTAATCAGGATTTCGCCCATGGGATCACCTTCCTGACCCGGACTCTTGCTGGCTTTCTCGATCGAGTATCCCAGAGCCTTGGCTTTGGGAGTCTCACTCAGCTTGATCTCGATCGAGACGCTTGGGGGTCCAACATGGGCAGCCACCTCGCTGCCATTGTGCACGTAAGGAGCAAAAGCCTGCAGGTCGTAAGGGTGAGTAGAACTGACCGGGGCCGTAACGAGCTCAGGCCGTGGCTTACCATCGACAGAGCTCAGAGTCCGAGGAAGGTAAGCGTTGATGACGGGGGAGCCCAGGTGGACTCGGAGAGTATCCAGCAGACTCTGACTGACAGTGTTGCCCTGTCCGACGATCATCAAGTTCCTGATCCGCTCGCACCTGGCCACCCTCCTAGCCTTGATGAAGACGAGGTTGTCCCAGAAGCTTTCCTTTCTCAGAGCTCCATGCCTGATCGAGAAGAGCTTGGCTTTGGCACCGGCCTTAAAGAGCGAAGACTGCTTGGAGATATCAGACAAAGCCCGAGCCAGATCGGATGCCCCAGTAGGCGAGCAATAGACGAGCGTGGGCTCGATGTATGCTGAGCTAGGGCCACTTGAGGAAGAGAGAGGGACAGCGGATATTCCAGCTCCCGTGTGAAGTGCGACCAGACAGAGGGCCAGACCTGCAGGACTGCTGACTGCAGCCAGGCTACGCTGGGATTCAGTGCTCGGATTTTCGCTTCGCTCTACCAAAAAGTGATCTCCGGCAGCTGGCACCTTATCAGCCGGGAAAAAGCTCATGTGGGTGACAACTCCAGCGGTGAGAGACTTGTGAGTGACTGGGACCCAGATCGTCGAAGGAGTCCAATAGAACGAATGGACCGAATTTGCTGAGGCTTCAGGATCCTTTGCTGCTTCTGAGCCCGCCCTTTCGTCCACCTCGTCAGTCGGAGCAGCAGCAATTACTTGTTCAACGGAGACGATCCTCAGTCGGTGCGACCCACCAAAATGGGCAGATGCGACTCGCTGGGCCTCGTCGACACTTTGCTCGCGGGGTAGAATCACGAGCGAAGATGGGTCCAGAAGACTAAGATTGAGGGCGCGCTTGAAGGATGAGAGCGTGGTGAAGAGAGCGGAAATCGACCTGGCCCCCAGGTCAGAGACCTGTCTGGGTAGGGTCTGCGGTGCTGTGGAGGTGTCCAAGCTTTCGGGTGGAACAACGATCGTGTGGAAAGAGTTCAAAGAGCCTCCAGGCCGATGGCAGGAAGCGATAAGGGCGATGAGGGAATCGTAATCGTCCTTATCGGCGCACACAGCTAGAGTCAAGTGCCTGATCGGGATCGCAGACAGCTTGACGAGGCCAGCGGCGAAGGCAGCCGCATCGCCAGCAATCTCGGCGTTCGTCTTGAGCGTGGAATAGACATGCCTGGGATGATCGTTAGACTGGTTGGCACCAGCACCGCGGCTGATCAAAGAGGGAAGGTCGAATGCGTCCGGCTTTGGCTTTTGGGCAAGCTGGAAGCCGTTCGGGGTGTTGGCGTTCCGGTAAATGGCCGAGTTTTTAGGCTGGCGTACTTTGGAGACGTCAGCCTGCCTAGAGAGTATGAGTGGGTGGATCAAAGGCTGGTTTCCACTGGAAAGGTAGAGTGAAACGGTGAGCGAGATGACGATGAGGAGCAGCAGCAGCAGTGACGTGTCATCGATGATCAGGGCCATGTTGCCGCCGTGGTTGCGGGGTTTGAGGTTAGGTCGAGAAGACTTGATGGGAAGATTTTGCCCCAAGGAAGTTTGAAGGAGGGGCTTTCGATCTAATCTACCTCGCCTTGAGATCGACCAGGATCACTGAGCCTGGTGGCAGAGGAAGGGGGTGGGAGGGAGGAGGGGGTAAGGTTGAATCAAAAAGATGAAAGGAAGGTGTGAAGGTGAAGGGGTGGCAGGGCCTAGGGAGGATTGGGGGTTAGACGTAGTATAAGTAGTATCTTAATGCGTCCTGGCCACCACGGTGCGAGAGGAAGGACGCGGGAGCGTAGTAGGAGGAAACAAACGGGTTCGGCATGGGAAGTAACAAAACCAAATATGAAGGTCCCAAGGGTGGACCTGCAAGTTACTCACTCACACTCAGACTTGACTGTGACCTCTGTGACTGTGTGCTGTACAGTAGTAAAAGGTGAGTGCGAAGTACGCGATCAGACTCAGACTTGAGCCATCTCGGAAGGCCAATGAGGCAGGTGAGGCGAAAAATGCCCCGGAAAGAAGATGGAAGGATGAGAGAGCTCAAGGAGAGTACTCAAAGTCAAAGTGTTATGCACATACGGTGATAATCAAACCGTATGTGTATAGGCAATTAGCCAGGTGCAATTCACAATCGTCATCACTTGGATGCACGCCTTTGTTGGCGAATTCTCCTCTTGATAGAGGATTAGCGGAACGAGGAGGCTAGGACTTCCCATTTTTTTTGGGTGGGCCGGCTGTGTATGGGACCTTTATTGATAATAGAACGATGAGGAACGAGAAGGTGAGCCAGTCCTGGTGTCTTGGGGCCTGGTTTCCACACCCACCGGAGAATGCTTGGTCTATGCATGTCTTCCCTTTCATCCTTTTCCATGGCATTCTGGCTGGGTTCAAACATAGTAGCCCTTATTCTTGTTGGCATCCTCTGAATTTGGATTTCGATAAAGGATCAGGCAATTCCAGACTTTATTCCGGATTTGTTTTGGACTTTTGCTGGAGCGCTGGAGCGGGGGTCGGTTGGCACCTAAAAAACCCTTGCGCGAGTTTCGCATGGTTTGCACTCCATCAGTCTTGGCTTTCTTTGGTCAATTTTTTTTTTTAGATTTCCCTTCCCCCCTCCCGTCCCTCGTCTCTTCCGCTTCCTTCTTCACCTCCTCCTCGTCCTTGGTGAGACAACCATGTCAACCATTCTGATTGAAAGCAGGACTGCCAGTCATGGTTTCATCGCGACTGCTATGGCTTCGAGCGAGCAGTCGGGAGTTTTTTTTTTTTTTTTTGATTCAGATATTGATTCGTCTTTGGCTACCCATACCCTGTCCGGGTTGATAGTACTTTAACATCATCAGCCCACCCTCGCTCTTTCATGATTCTGAGAGGAAAATGACACTCTGACCGGACTCCACTGGTGGGAGAAAATGAGAGTCTGGCCGTTCGCCGGAAATCGTCAAGAGAAGAGTGTTGGCTGAAACTGAGTTGTAAGAGACGATGGACAAGAAAGCCAAGAAAGAAATCCAAGCACCCTTCCTCTCGGCCCTGCTCGCCCCTTCAACCTTGGCGTGGGGAAGAGAAAATCAATGGAAACCGAAGGGAGAATTGTTAATGTGGATTCTTTATTTTATCCTCTTTCAAATGGAATGTTTATTCTGGCCATCTTCTTCTTCTTCGCATGCTGCTTGTCCATCGATTCCAACATGCTTTTCTTTGTTCATCTCAGCCTCATGTGGAATCATGGAAAGGTGACGTTCGATTCCCTCAGATTGCTCGCGTGGCGCATCAAAGGAGAGCAAGCATTCTCCTCCCCCCCCCGGCCCTTTCGATTCCCATCTCAGTGTTTTCTTCCGCTCTCTCCCTCCACCTTGCTCTTCTCCACCCCCTTCTTGGGCTTCCACGTTCTTAGACTGGAACTGGCCAGCCTTGCATATTAGGCCTCGGCTCTACAGCTTCAAGGCTACATTTACACTTTCCCCCTTTTGTAGATTCCCTTCTTCCCCTTTAAATCTCCGAACCGATGCATTCCTTTCTCTGTTTCTACGTTCCTCGACCAAGATTTTTTGAGCTGACTTGGTACCACTCATGACTGTGTAGTAATTTTCTTGTGTTCGCATGATGCCTTGACTTCCCTTTTGTCTCCCAAGATTGATCCTTTATTTGTTTCTTTTAATCTGAAAGAAAAGTTAAACAAGAAGAAAAAAAGAAATCAAGCGGTGGTAGCGCGCTCTTCTTGATTGCATCCAAGGTGGGGAGGCAAAGATAGTTGCCCAGGGTAAGGCCTCTGTGTCGGGGGGGGAGGTTGAGGAAGTCGGCTTAATCGAGTCAAGGAGTGGACCAACTGGTGTGAATCGAATGAGAATAATGACCCCAAGCGCTTTGGCTCTTTATAATTTTACCCCTCTCCAAAGGAGCACGTGACCGTCTTCTTGGTGGAGTTGGTTACCACGTGAGTCTCATACTACGACTATGATGGCGTTCGACCGCCAAACGATCTCAAGGTCGCCAGTTCGATCCTGGCAGAGGACAGTTTTTTTTTTGAAAATCGTTTACCTGAGTTACCGGTGTGTCACCATCTCGCAATCCTCCGCATGACCGTGAGCGTTGCCCAACTCCTAGGTAAGCATGGTCCACCAGGCCGTCCTTTTTACTTACTGACACTCACTGGCCCATCACTGTGACTGAGTCTTTCCGCCTTGGCTTATATCAAAGCTGTCGCGAACTCGCGATGTTTTCTCAATCGGACGAATTGGTGTCGGTGACCTGATGCTCGAATTTCTTTCCCACAAAGATCTAGGGTGGGATCTGCGGCCAGCCATTCGCACGCAGTGGAGGGGTAAGAATAGGATTTGAAGGTGAGGGAAGCACTTTGTCTTTCTCATCCACTTTCCCAAGGCAAAATTCATCCCAGCAGCACTCACTCTCATTTCCATCTTTGATAAAATGTTAAAAATTAAAAAAGGAAGAGATCACAGAGTGGCTTGGCAAGGGGACGTTGGAGTTCCTCCATCTTTCCCCACGAAAGGGCAAAGTGCCAAGCCCTTCGCTTGGCTACGCAGCACATGGGGTCATTAGTACATACAGTACGTGCTTTTCATACCGCACATGCACCCATCCAGTATGTGTGTACTGTATGTATGTACAGTACAGTACAGTACAGTGAGTAGGGCATAGACAGGCTAGCACATGATGAGAAGGTGTTCAGACCCTTCAACCTTCGTACTGCGACAACCAATGACCATCAGTAGTGGGCGAGAGCATCGCCTGTGGCTCTGCTTCCTCCTTCCCAAAAGCTGGGGGTCCTTCAGCTGTTTCAGTTTTTGAAAAGTGGGTAGCAGATCATCTCAGCCATCCGTACGTTGCATTCACAATTTCCGGCAGGGGCCACCCCTCCAATTTAAGGACCTGGTTTGGTCGTGCTAGTGGGAGGATCGGTAGAAGCTCCGTGGAGAAGGAAGATCAAACAGTGGTCAGGTCTATCGCCCAATGGGATGCGCTCAAGATTTTTATTGGCCGAAATCAATCTACCCAACCCGTCAGCCCCCTTTGTGCGTTAAGCTTCCCTCGATCTGTCTGGAGGAGATGGGAAATGCAAAACACCACACCGCCTCAGGAAGAACATGGCTCTCAGCTGGCACCTTTAGAAACAAGAAGGCGAAGACGAATTCAAAGAGAAACGGCAGGCGGGAGGCAGCAGGGGCGAAAAAAGGATGAAGAAAACATGAGAAAAGAAAAGAACAGGGAAGGGGAAAGCAAGTGCAACGGTTGCCGAAGTCGCGTGGTGACATGTCTGCGTGCAACGATCGAATGTCGGGAATTACGTCCTGAAAAACGTCGTCACCCTCGCCCGTCGCTTCTACACTCGACCACCTTGAAGGAATCGTTTAATCAGGGTCATATCGTATCGTACAAGCGAAGAGAGTAAACCTTCCGCCTTCGCAAACCAGGGGGGGGGGGGTTGAGAATCCGATGGAGAGTAAGGGTGGGTGGAGGATTTGCGGGCTGGACCCTTCAACGTCCAAGGGCAAGTGGGGCGGCCGTCGTCATAGGGTCACTTATGGCTGGAGACAGACTGCGATCAAGAAGAAGTTGAACACAAAGGAATGTGTCTACTTTAATGATCATTCTTGGTCTCCTTTTTTCCTCTGATCTTTCATTTTTACGTCTTTTTACCTCCATTTTCACCCATTTTTCTCACCACTTTTTCAGAACCTTGATCTGTGCCTTTACCCTCCTTTATCTACCCTTGCAGTTCTGAACTTTTTCATTGCTCATTATCTAGCCCTGGTCCATTCGCTTGTCGCTTCTGTCTTTCCCTATATCCAGCAAGTAAAGGAGGTGGGTCCAACAGATGCGGAACTGACACCAAAGATCCGAGCGATTTTTTTGCATCATTTCATCTCTACGTCCTCTTCGAATCTCCTCCTCTTCCCCTTCCTTCCCTTTTGCCTTTCACCTTCTCAATCACCGAATAATCCTCCGTCCTGCTCCTCTCTGGTGTCCTCGAGAAAGATCCAAATGCTCGAACATGACCAATTCGTCCGTGCTCCTGACCGCCAGCCCAGGTGTGAGTCGGATAACACAGCCTGAACCGATGAGAAAAGACCTGAGACCAGCAGCCACCACTCCACACTGCTCAGGTCGCTTGAGTGTTTCTGGTGAATGAGAAGAGTCCTCGTTTATCCTCTTTCCCTTCTGATAGAATCATGATTCATCCTTGCAAGGGATCGGTTGGTGTCGAAAATTTTCCATCCCTCACCCACACCCAAATCCATCACTGACAGTAGAATTCAGTGTTGCGACCAACCTTGCCTCTATCACACCTCCTTAGCTCCCTGATACCTATTCTCCTCATCATCCCAAGTCTTACGCCTTCCTTTCCTTCCCACTCTATTTCCATCTCGGTAACCTCTATCAATGCTAGAGATAATAAAGTAGGGATGCCGATACAAAGAGCCCTACCAAGAGTCCGAATGAGAGCATGAACGGGGAAAGATCAACCTCCCCTCTCCCTCTTCGAACTCACTCCTGCTTTCCTTTCCCTGTGTCGAAATCCAGCGATTTTGTTTGATTTTGTTTTTTCCCATTCTTCTTCCCGGTTTGTCATCATCCTGCCCACGCCCAGAAAGATCTCCACCCCCCTTTCTTCGTTTTTCCAACCCCTTGCCTTGTCCCTCTTCATATCTCCTCGTCGGTATGTTCTTCCTCTCTTCATTCTCCTAGGAATCTGACATTCGAGCCTGCATCACCTCTTCTCGGACTCCTTTCATCCTTTCTGAAGTTGACTTCTATGGAGAAGGGTGGGTGAAAAGAACTCAAAGCGGATTCGTCGAAGGGTCATCATACTCGTGACTTTCCTTCGGGTGATGATTCCACAAGGTTGAATGCAATGTGTGCTGTTAATTTGGTAATGGTGAATGCCCAAAACCTCCACACGGTCGAACGGACGTAAAGAACCTACAGCACTTCTCTACCTTTGGCACCCTTTCCCCCGCCGCCCACCTCTCTCCCTTTCCAACCCGGTCCATTCCACTTTCTCATACCCCGGCTCATGGTGGAGTCGGGTCGAGAACAGGCGCTCCAACTTCTTGTGCACCTTTCCTGGACTGCACATTGACTGGGTCGGAAGGGACCCGACGGAAAGTCTTTCACGATCGTATCAAGTAGCCAACCCCCCCCCCCCCCCCTTCTCTCACAACCGGAAGCAAGGGGCAGATGAGGATCAGCGATCGAATCAGGCAGCGCCAACTTGCGGAGCCAGATTCACAAAATGTACCCGGTAACCCCCAAGCCTTCAAGCTCGACCTTGCAAGCCAAGATGGACTTGATGATGGTGGTGTCTCAAGATCCCAAGTCTGTAGTGGCCTCTTCTCAAATCCCTGGATCTCAAAAGGAAACTGAGGAAGGAGGAGGAGGAGAAGGAGGATCGAACTCGGTCGAGCCATTCACACCGTCCTCGACTTCAACCCCTTTCAAGAGGAAGGTGAAACCCACCAGGCAACCATCCTCGACCCCTTGGATCTTTTCTCGCTTGCCACCAGAGCTGCTGAGGCTTGTCCTGATTGGGTACGCCTCCTTCTCCAAGAAGTCGGCGAGAGAGGCCTGCCTATTGAGCAGCACGGTCAAAGGTTGGATCCTCCCTCTGCTCTACAAGAGTCCCTGCCTCACCTCGGACAGGCTCCTCAGGATGTTTGCCAGGACCCTCGCAGTCAACCCGGAGCTTGGTGGCATGGTCGAGGAACTCTTACTCCACTGCATATTTTGGGGATCGGGAGCCAATGAGAATGACATCGTCACCATCCTCTCCTCCTGCACCTCGGTCAAGCTGCTCTTCCTGGGCCCTTTGGAGTCCGAATGCTTGCCATACCTTTGCCCTCCCAATGTTGTCCATGGCGAGCGAGGCGAAAGGTACCCGCAGGACCCGATCCCACCTCTGAAAGAGCTAACTCTGAACTGGGACGCTGCGATCCCGCCGGACGCTTTCCTCCACCCTTCCTACCAGCACAGCCTCGAGAGGCTCCACGTCGTGATCAGGGACGATTCCACAGAGGCCAAGAGGCTCTTCCGAGAGACTCTGATGAGGATGAAAGGGCTCGATCACGTTAGGATCCAAGGCGAGGGAGGGACTTTGACTGTCTGCAGCTCGGAAAGGGGGATCATCTCAACAAACTGGCCCAGAGAAAAGTCGTTGTCTATGGTTCAACAATCTTCAAGCGCCGAGCGGCAGGATACGATCCCGACGCTGGATCTTACACAACAGGATAATAACGACGACGAAGAAGAAGAAGAAGAAGAAGAAGAAGGCGAGTCGGATCGCCTCCTAGACATGCTTGGAGCGTCCAACCCTTCGAGCCTAAACCTTCCAGCGAACGCTGCCGCTGCGAACATAAGTAAGCAACTCTTGACCCCTCACCAGCTTTCCGTTCTGTTGCCAGCGCTCATCACTTCGGAGGGCCCGCCTCCCGACACGGAGTCGAGGAGTCTCTTCTGCATCTCCTTGAAGCTCGCGCTGGCCAACGGTCAGGAGGGGAGGGAGATCAAGGTGAACTTTGTTCCCATCCAAGCCGACTATACGACCCATGCCAGGGTGGCGGAATTCGAGAGTAGGGTGCGCAACGGGCTTGGGGTCTGGGCAGGCGCTTGATGAACACAAAATCTGGTGGTCTCGCGGACAAGCGGTCGAGGAAAGGGCAGGGAAGTGAAAGGAAGCTTTTTCCCATTCCATGTGTTTCGTATCTCAACTTTCATCGATCAAACGGTGATGCGCAAAAGATCCCTCAGTCCCTGCTGCGACGTCCATCTTGTCTTGAACAAATCATTCCAGTCCCTTCATCAAGACACCAGGAACGCCTCACGTACACAAGGGGCAAGCCAAGTGGCAACAGACAGTGTTCAAATGAGGCATAGGTTCTGAAGAGATCATTTATTGCAGGGGTGTGTTGAGAGCGAACGGTCGACAGCTCCAGACTGGCAGCGCTTGAATCCGGTATAGATGTCTCGAGTGGTCATTTGGAGCGCCTCGCTGTCGATTATTCTTGTGGAAAGGGTCCTGCTTTACTCGGAGCGCTCGGCCTGGTACTTGGCGTAGAATGCATCTCGGCGCTGCACGGATGGGATGTGGACTCCGTACCTGGTGTAAGAGCAGTAGTGGTTGTTGGTGGCAAAGTGAGCGGTGCGAGTTCTTCTGTCAGCTCTTTTTCATATCAGCGAAAGAGTCCCATCGGATGACGGATGGTTGCTGCGTCCAACCACACCGGTGAGAGGGATAACGTCCCAGTAGAGACCGCGATTGCAATCGTCCTGTCCAATCGTGTAAAGCATCTATAACACCCAACCACTGAATGCATGCTGTCCTCCGATCGGCAACTTTGGCGATGAAGTAGCCATTCTCTCGAGAAGTTGCTGGTGTGATCGTTGAGGTTGTTTGTTATTGCGCTCATTCTTCACGATCCTGTCAGTGAGGGCAAACATCTGACTCGCCCCCTAATCCATGCACACACAAAGTCAAAGGAAATTCGTTCCCTTGACTTCATGAACTCATAGATGAGAATGGCAGCGCATATATCGCCCCTACCAGGCCCATTCGTCACCCTCTTTCCCCCATCCTCCCATCCTCCCCTTCTCCCTCGCCCCTAATCCTCTGATCCCAACCTTATCCCCCCATCCCTCCCCATTCTAGCAACAAGGGATTACGACTCTGCTGTTATGCAGCGAGAGATCTAAAGGTTGCAGTATCGATCTTGAAGAACGGCGTTCCTGTAGGATGCTTACCAGTAACCGTAACCGAGAACAGTGCCGCCACCAAGCGCGATCGAGAGGTCGAGGATGAGGCGCTTGCGAAGCTTTCCGGTGATAGCTGGGATGTTTCCGACAGGCATGATTGCTGCGTTTTTGAAGCGAGGGGGTGGATTTCCAAGGCGATTGGCGGTCGAAAAGGTGATGATAGAATATGGATACGATCGAGAGAAGCCAGAGCGGTCGTTGGTCACAGGTTGTAATGTATCGTCCAGCGTGAAAATTCAGGGAGAGGGAGAGCGGAAGTTTGAAGAACCAAATGAGCAGAGCATTCACAGCAAGATGGCTTGAGAAGGTGCACATGATGAAGCAAAGAGCTTACCTGATGGGGATCTTTTCTTTTTTTTTTTCCTGAAGATGAGGGATGAGAATGAGATTTGAGTGTATGGCGTGGTGATTGCAATCTGGGAGAGGGAAGAGGAAGTGAACCTGATGGGGTCAGGCACGGGAGATGGCGATGGAGTTGGGAATTCAATTCGAGAATTTCCCAGGAGTCAAGCCTTGAAACCCTCTTCTCGTCCGAGATAGTCCGCAGCTTGAGGAACCGATCGGAAGACATACTCATCTGAGCAAGGGAGTGGGATTAGGGACGGTGACCAGCATGCCGATCTGACTCCCGATCGTCTACCCGATTTTCAATTAAAAAGCGGGGAATGTTCGATCACTCTCCACAAGACGGCCGCTTTTCCCTTCAAATCAACGTTTGCGCAAGCACGCGTTTGTCAGACGAGAGATATCATCATCCCATATCATCATCAGACCTGGTGCGGAGAAAGAGAAAGACGGAGAGAGAGGGAGACGGAGAGAGACAGACAGACAGTTAACAGTCGTCAATAACCAAGGGGTTTTCCATCCTTTATCGCGCGCCTCAGCACGTTGTCTCCTAACCACCATCATCAACACACCCTCGTTTCCTACATCTTTTCTTTCTGATTTTTTTCCCATCAACCTTCTTCAGGTATCCACCCATCTTCCGGGATTCTCTTTTCTCAACCACGACAACTCCCCCCTTCGATAACTGCACACAATGTCTGGACGTGAGTACCCTGGTCAAAACCTTTTGCGAAAGTCAATCACTAGCCCAAATGGCAGGGAGATCAAGAGCGAGCTCATTTGATCCTGGCGGCGCCTTTTACGGAACAAACCACTAAGAAATAGCCAATTCTCTCCTCCTTCGTGTCCCCTTTCTTTTCCTACTCTCCTCGATCTCCAACAGGTGGCAAAGTGAGTTTCAGCTACAGGAACAAAAGAGCGGCGCGTGGCTTGAGATGCATTTTTTTCGATTTTTACTGACTCGAACCACCCGCCCATTGCGCGCACCTGCTTCATCACCTTTCTCAGGGTGGCAAAGGTTTGGGCAAAGGTGGTGCCAAGCGTCACCGCAAGATTTTGAGGGATAACATCCAAGGTATCACCAAGCCAGCTATTCGTCGTCTCGCTCGTCGTGGCGGTGTCAAACGTGAGTCATACTTGCCCTGCTTGATGGAAACACATGGTAGCCCTCCGACTCTTTTCGAACAAACCCTTATCACTTCTGATGACCCTTTTCTTTAAACAGGTATCTCGGGCCTCATTTACGACGAGACCCGTGGTGTGCTCAAGCTCTTCCTTGAGTCGGTCATCCGTGACTCGGTCACTTACACTGAGCATGCCAAGCGCAAGACCGTCACCTCCTTGGACGTTGTCTACGCTCTTAAGAGACAGGGAGTGAGTGTTTCGATTCAGTCGTTGATGTTGCTGTGGATCTTCATGAAAGGAACTGCCACTGATGACTCTTATTTTTCCGAATTCATGCTTGCAGCGTACCCTTTACGGTTTCGGATCCTAGGCTGTTATCACCAGCAAACACTGCGATAATGACGAGCCGTTGGTGCTCTTCGTCTTCCGTAGCTTTGACGACTTTCTTTGATCAGTTCTCGCTCTTCAATCAACAGACCTCGCTCCATCGTATGACTCACTTCACCTAAAGATCCATCCTCTTTATGCGACTCAGCTTTAGATTCGCCACCCTTCCCACCCTGGTCGATGTTATTCATTTTCTTCTCCTACCAGTGGCCCCTTCTTGTATTCTTACTTTGTGATCTCTTCACTGTTCGTGACGAGACACTGACGAAGTGGTCATCCCTTCTCAATATATCCTTGTAACCCTACTTGTCTGTCTCACCAGGGCGAGAGTGATGGCTGCAGTTCTTCCTAGGACGAACCGACGCTCCAACTCAACCGCTTAGCCAAGCTGCGCAAGCACACGAGCAGTCTCCAGCCGGTCAGTGACTGAGAAGAGCAGCCATGAATATGCCGTGCCATGTAACCAGGCCGTGCGAGAGGCTAACCTCGCTCTTGATTCTAGGATGGGGAGAGGGAATTCCCATGGACAGTATGCTCTTTCAGATTGCTGGAGTTCACCCCAAGTTGGGATTCGATCCAAGCGGGTGGGAAGGCGAGTGTTCTATTTGGACATAGAGATGAAGCGTGAAGCGATATCCCTCCCCCCCCTCCCCCCTCGAATCCTTTCTTATCAGTACATCACGGTGCCCCTCTCGACCATTCTTGGAACCTTGCGAAGGGCTGGGTCATCCTTCGCCACGCTCCAGAGGTACCCATCTGTTTGGGGGGTGAGGGAGAGGTAAGGTGAAGACAGTCGAGAATCCACGAATCGGTCAGCAACCCCGAACGAAGCGGCAACATAGTTCTTCAAACAAAGCAGACCGCTCCCTCATCGTACGATTGTGAGACAACAACGATCAACTCGCTTCAAACTCACCGAGATCAGCCTCGGTCATTTCCGCCATCCAGGCCTTGGAACTTTGTTCTTGCTTGGAGAGCTGGTGGGCCCTCTTGACGACCTCGAGCCCAGCGTCCAAGCACGAGCCTCTGACTCGGTACGCGTCCTCAAGCGTCAACCTTGGTCCCTCGACCACCGACGTCTCCGGTATTCGACCCTCTGCGTACTCCTTTCTGAGCTTCTCTGACGCCAAACCCCACTCCTTGAGCGTTTGGGAAGATGAGCAGCCGGTGAGGTCGACGATGCCGAGGTGAACCAGCATTGTGGGTAGGACGTTGTCCACAAACATGGGCAGTGTGGAAGGTTTGGGCATATTGGTCGGCGCCGCCGACTTTTCGCCGACGCTCGCCGAGGTCTCATTGCTCTGACTGAGCCTCTGGTGGAGTGCGAAGAGGAGGAAGTAGACTTTCTTGAAGACGTAGACCGGCTGCGAGCCTTCCACCAGGGCCATGTCGGCGAAGCCTGGTATCGCTTTGACGATCTTTTGGAGAGAAGTGAAAGTGCAATTTCGAGGGGGAAATCTATGTCAGTTTCGATGAGCACAAGGGCGAAGTGGAACCAGTCAAGCGGGAATTCTCGAGGTAGCTACTGACTTGCTCGACAAAGTACTCGGCACCTGCCACGTCTCCCTTCTCCTTGGTGATCTTCTCCGCTCCAGAGATAGCCTCAAGGACCAAGACGCCAAGGCTGGGGTAGCCCGCCTTGATCAGTCTCTCGCCAGTCTCTTTGCAGACCTTGACGATGAGCTCGACGACCTCGTTGATGTCTCCACCCCGAGTGCCCACAACAAGGCCCGGGATGGATTCGTGGGCCTTCTCCTCATGGAGCGAGACCTGCATGACGTCGGCGACCAATTGAGGCGAGATTGACCTGAGACCGTTCGCACTGAGAGAGTTTGCCCCACTCGAAGGGTCGCCGTCGTCAGCCCCGGTGATGTAAAGGCCGAAGAGAAGCTTGAGGACGTTCTGATAGGCACCTCGACCGGTAGCCTTGTGGAGCGGAACCCTGTATCCCGAAAGGGTGTTGAGCAAGGAGAGGATGGCGAGGAAATTGACCTCGCTGGCGAGACTTGGGAAGCGAAGGGGGAACGAGACACCATGCTGCGACTTTAGCCGGTCAAAATCCTCCTTGGACAGCGTGTCGAGGAACGATTCGATGGCATCCTGATCGATCTGCGAGGTACGAGAGACGTGGAGTGGAACGATGAAGGCAATGATGTAAGTCATCGAGGGTTGGTGAAAAGCGAGCCAACAGGGCAACCGAGTGCAGTAAAACAAGGATGACCAGGATTGGGAAACAAAAAAAAACATGAAAGCCAAGTAAAATCTTCTTTGAGAAAGAGGGAAAGGGTCCTGGACAGATTCAATGTTCTCACCTTGATATTGGAGGCGATCCTCACATCACGACAAGATTTCCTTGACTCCTTGATGAAGGATCCCGAGCTCGGAAAAGGAGGTTGGATCTCGGCCATCTCGGGTGACTTCTGGAGGGGAACCAAGATTGGGGGTATCTGCGATGATCCCTTTTCCTGACCTCGGCGAAAGGAAAGAAAATCAGAAAAGGAAAGGGAGGAAGAGAGAGAGTGTGTGTGTGTGAGTGTGAGTGTGAGTGTGAGTGTGAGTGAGGTTGTTTGAGTGTTGGAGTGTGTCTCCAACCTTTCATGGCACTGACCCACTCAACTCTTACATTTCTCTCCTTGGGCTGAGCTCCACTTTCGGAAGAGTGCCGTTGGCCACGTGACTCGAATCGGAATTCCATCTCCCCGATCTCATTTGAGAAGAGAGAGAGGCAGAGAGAAGAGGGATGTAAATGGAGATGAGTCGCCCAACACCCCGACATCATCCTCTCGGCCTCACTTCTCTTCCAGACCTCAAAGCTCTCGATCAAACCTACAACTTCTCCCTCCGCCTGTTTACCCTTCACATCTCATCGGCTGCGAAAATTCATCGCAATTCTTGCTACCACCTGATTCGAGCTCGAGACTGGTCATTGCACGAGAGGAGCAAGAGAGCAAGAAAGCGGAAGGGATATCATATCACCAAAGATGGCTTTCCTACCGACATTTGTCCGCTACGCCTCCAAGCGACCAGTGGATGGGATCCTTCAGCAGTTTCTCGAATCGAACGCGAATCGAGCCTCATCCTCCATGCCGAATCCCTTCCTGCCGCACAAGAACCCGGTCTCGGGGAGATGGCACCCTCCCAAGTTCAGCCTTAGGCGTCAAGCCAAGCTTGTCTCACTAGCTTGCCAATCGCGCATCCTCCGCGAGCTTCCGGACGGGCCCAAGGTCTCGAGAGCCATAGCTAGGATTCGAGGCATCAAGGAGAGGAGGATTCTCGACAAGGCCGCCGCCGATGTCGACTTGGCTGCCATCGCCAAAGTTATGCCCCCATCGGCTAGGCCGAAGAAGCTGGCGGAGGACGAGGAGGTGATGAAAACTGCGAGGATGGTTGGATACCAGGGTCCTTACCTCGGAAGGAAGCAGAAGAAGATGTTCAAAGGCTCCAAGGTGGACAGGGAGGCTTACCAGAGGAGACAAGACGTCAAGGCCAAGCTTGAGCGCATGGATGTTACGATCAAGGAGTGGCAGGCTGTGAGTCGATCCTTCCTCTTCACCCCTCTTCCCCACCTCTTCTTCCTCCATTCATCCTTTTTTTGGGCAATTCTTACTCCAAACCATAGAAAAGATGCGAGAGTTGGCTTCTTCGCTCGGACGGTGGTGCAGGGGACAAGGGAAGTATGGTCAAGCCTGAATGCTCACACTGACTCTCCCACATGCTCCCTTTTTCCTCCCTCCTTGCCATCAACCTTCAACACGGAACTTTGAATGCAGAGCAAAGCCGAGACCAAGGCCAAATCCAAGCCAGCCCTACCTTTCTGATCCGACCCTCCCATCCTCGTCCTTCGATTCTTGTAGTATATTCCCAACCTGTGCGAGCGACCGCATCGCCCTTGTCCTTGTTTCCCTTTCCTTCCCAAGCTCGGAAGACCCAAGACCTAACGGACATCGCTTCATCTTGCAGTATCACTGGCTTTCCGAGTCTGGCGGGGATAGTAGAGTCTGATTGTGATAATCTCAATGCCCTGCCTTGCTGTTTCTTTTTTTCTTTTTTTTTTTTTTTTAAGACGATGATCGGTTTCTGATGGGAAGGTGACACAGGACTGCTGACATAAGCTGGAGGGACTGGGGCCGCAGCCTGGGAGAGGCGGAAGGGGAAATTGAGTTGAAATTAGGAAAACATTTCAAAAGGGCTGACACTAGATCTTCAAGCCCGGAATTCTTGGAGCGTGCTTGGGATTTGAATTCATCTGGCGATCTGGCCGGAAGAAGTAACAATCACAACAGCAATGCAAGTGAGGTGAGGTGAGGGTGTGGTTTGAGTCACTTGTCCCCTTCTCTTCTCGCTCGAGTGCCCCCTGCCCCCAGGTTCTGAGCCTTGGTTGATAGAATGAGGGATGAACCGCATCAGAGGAAAGAAAGAGAAAGGGAATCCTGAGAGGCAGGCGGGGAGGAAGGCTAGAGGGTGAAAGGGAATTCAAAATGATCGCAGTGAGCGTAGACTCGGTGTCTGGGGTTTTCTCAAGAAGAAAGGACAGGAAGAACATGTGGAAGCAGGCTTAAAAAAAAAAAAAAAAAAAAAAACTTGTTTTCTTATTGCAGAGTTCCGATTCCTTCCTTCGCCTTCCCTTTCTCTCATCTGTCGATCGACTCCCGTCCAACAAGCTTCAACCCCATCTCCTCCCTTCCTCTCCACTTGCCATCCGAAGCCATCATCGCTCGGCCTGACGAATTATCTCCCCCTCCCTCCCTCCGTCTTTCCCTCACCCTTTCTTTTCGCTCTCTTTTCCTCTTTCCTTTTTCCCCTCACATCCGACTTGGCCCACAAGAGCTGCAATCAGCCTGCGCCGCCACTGCCTTTCTCACAAAATGGCCAAACCATCTCCATCCACCATCAGGGTCGCCACTTCTCCCCTCATCTCCCTCTCTTCTCGTCGTAATATCTCAAGCGTGGCTCGGTCGTCATCTCAGCTGCCGCGCCGCTCGCAAACATCTCCATCCTCGTCCACCCCTTCGCCGTCCTCTTCCTCCTCCTCCTCTGCCTTCACCGCCAGTCGCTTGCACTCTTCTCGTCCTTCCCAGAGGTCCTTCCACTCCTCTTCTTCTCGCCACAATGCTCCAAAATCGCCTTTCCAAGCCTTCGTCGATACCCTTAAGGAGGAGCTCAAGAAGTCTCAGGAGATGCAGGAGAACATGAAGCAGCTTCAGGGAGAGGCCGGCAAGATGCAGGACTCCGAAACGATGAAGAAGATGAGGGAGGCCTATGAAAGGGCGAGGATTATCACCTCGATAAAAGAGAACCCTAGACTTCAAAAGGCCGCTGAGGCGCTCAGGAAGAGCGGTGGTCACGTTGGTGAGGCCGTCGGTGCCACTTTGAAGCAGATGGAGGACAGCGAGCTGATCAAGGGACTCGGTGCCGTCTCCTCGAGGATTGCCCGGCAGCTGGAAGAGTCCACGGCACCCATCAGGAATACAGAGGCTTACAAGGCCTTCTCTCAAACGCTCATCGAAGCGTTCGACGATGGCGGTTCGGCCCTGCGCATCCAGACCGACGCCGATGCCGACGCAAGGACGATACGAAAGACCAAGAGAGAGGCCCGCCTTCGAAAGATCGGCCGACCACCACCCAGTGAGGATGTCGATTCTCCAGAGTACGCCGAGGCTATCATGAAGGCTCACGACGCAGAGGTCGAAGCCGCAGAGGCTGCCGCCGCCGCTGCTGCTGAAAAGGCCAGTGAGACTGCCGAGGACGGCGAGAGGAAGTCATCAGAGACTGGTAAGAACGCAGAATCCGAGGAGCAAGCCAAGAAGGATGGCGCCGCCGCCGAAAAGGATACTTCAGCGAAGAAGGCATCGTCCCCATCTAAAAAGATGGCAGGCTACGCCGTAAGGTCCAGGGCAGTCACAGAGAACCCTGAAGCCGGTGAGGCTCTCGTGCTACGTCCAGAGCCTGCATACAAGCAGGCATGGTCCAACTTTAAGGACGGCAACCCTCTCTTCCGAAAGATGGGTGAGCTCAAGGAGGCCTACGACGAGTCCGAGAACCCACTCGTCGAAAGGGTAAGAGGCGTGACGGAATGGATAGGCTCTCTCTTCGAGGAGAATGAGTTCGCCCAGGTCACACGGCAGATGAAGTTGATGGACCCAAGCTTCAACGTCGAGCACTTCCAGAGGGATCTGAGGGAGTACATTGTCCCAGAGATCATCGACGCTTACCATGGAGCTCAGCGCCACCTCCTGCGACAGTGGTGCGGAGAGGCCACCTTCAACCTTCTGATGGCCACGATCGAGCCCTACCTCTCCAAAGGCTACCTGCCCGAGGGAAGGCTCCTTGACGTCAGGAATATTGACATCCTTCAGGCAAAGATGCTGGAGAACAACATTCCCGTCTTTGTAGTCAGCTTCAAGTCGCAGGAGCTCATGTACTTTAAAGACGCCAAGACGGGCGAGATCAAGGCCGGCAACAACGAAAATGCTGACCTCTGCATGTACGCCATGGTCCTTACCAGGGTCGAAGAGGAGTTGGACAATGAGATCACCGGAGGCTGGAAGGTCGTTGAGGTGAGTTTGATCCCAGAGTAGGTTGTTCTGCGCTCCTTCCACGGACTGCTAATCAAAACAAAATTGTTTTCCTTTCTTACTTTTTGATTTTTACTTACTTCATGCCGCACAGCTTGCGCGACGAGGACAAGCAGCCTACCTTTGAGATTACACCTAGCGTCAAAATGAGACGATGCTTGTTTTGAAGGTGTTGTATGGGCTCTTGCTTTTCTTTTCCCACCAAAGTAGGTGATGAAGAACGTTTTGAAGGCATGTCAAGCAACCTCTGCGCACCGGCCAAAAAGGAAAGCAAAACCACCTTTAAGAGTTTCTAGACCGTCCACTCCATCGGATTCCTGTACGAATACGAGATCACGACACCACAAAACCACTCGCTTTGCCAAAACTGCCTCCGGTAAGAAGAATACCGAAGCTGGGCCAGGTGGCAACCCATCATTTCAAGTCATTTTTTTCGTTTTATTCCCCTTTTTCTTTTGTCTCTCTACTTCGGCTTCCTTGCCCTTTTCATCTTCCTACTCACTCGGCCCACATGCCAGGTTTGCTTCCATCCCCACTCCTTCCTCTTCAGAATCCACTTGCACACAGTCTGTATCGAGAACGAGTGAAGAAAGAAAAGCACACGTCACGATTCTTCCTTCGTCTCTCCATGAGAACTTGAAACACCTATTCAGGTGTTTTTGATTGCACAAAGAGTTGTGTGAACCTGTGTGCGCTCGACGCGAGGGGAGTAAGAGAGGGAGAAGGGGTTTGGGAGATCAGGAGGCCACGAGCTGAGATCTTCAAAAAAAAAAAAAAAAACAAAAAACAAAAAACAGCGAGTTTCCACCTAGAAGAGAGTGTGTGTACGTGTTTGTGGAGGGGTTAGGAAGGTTGTTGGATGTAGGTTGCTTGGCTGAAGTCCCAATAGAGTGTGAGCGTCACCCATGTTGTGGAATTGAGATTGGGTTCGTTGAGGTAGGAGAAGCCTTTGGGGGGGGATTGGAGTAGTTCTTGCTTTGGGGTAGGCGACCCTCCCCCCCCCCCACACTCCTGGATTATGGACTATGACTTTGTGGAATGGGAATGGGTGTGAAAGGAAATGGATGGAAGGCGTTTTGCCTTGGATGGTGATGGTACAGACGTTCACACAGACTACTCCAATTACTCCATCGCCGATCGACTCCGGGTTGGTTGCCTGACCGGGATTGGTTCTACCCTCCCCTCCTTCAATGGTTCTCTCGCAGATGTTTTCCGCGAGTGGGTACGTACTACTGCAGGTAAACATGACTCTGATCGCAAAGGCGGGAAGGCACGAGTCGGGACACAGTTACTTGAGACAGAAAGGTTTGAGCTGCAGGTTCACCTCTTCTTTCCTCTTTCTTTTCTCTCTCTCTCTCTCTCTCTCTCTCTCTCCTCCTCTCCCTCTCTCCTTCTTCTCTCTCACTCCTATTCAATGTGAATCCTTTCCATGCGATGGGGGCACAGGTCAGGAGGACGACGATCGAATCAAAGTGGATGGATGCCGAGAGGCGGAGGAAAAGGAGAGAGAGTTTCAAGTTTGATTTTCTCTCAAGGTCTTTTCATGCACGGTCAACGTCATCTTCAACGGGTCGGGCGGGAGGAGGAGTGAGAGGGAGGGGCGGCGGCGAAAGAGACTCGGGGAGAAGATGCCGTCCTTGTCTGCATGTGTGAGCCAACACCACCCTCGGATTTCGAACAGGCATCCACAGTCCCATCCTAATCAGTCTGGTCGTCCTTGAACGATTGTGAGAGCATGAGAGGCCCGGACGAATAAAACAAGCAGAGATCGAAAGCCATCGTTCTCGTCACTCCTTTCGCACCACAACCACCAACCTCCTTCGCCTCCCCCCCCCCCTCCACCGACATCATCAAGGGACTCGCATACATTCTCTTCCCTTCCAACCCTACCCTCTCGATACTCATTGCTCTCCAGTAGGAAACGGTCCCTCATCATCAATACCCCTCGAAGGAACTACGGAATCATCAACCCAAGGGAGGGAGAGAAAAGGAAAAGTGTAAATCAAGATGCAGCTGGCCAGAACCCAACTCCTGGCTTCGGCCCTTCTTCTAGGCCTCGCCTCTGTCTCCAGTTCTCAGGCCCAGACTCTCTCTTCCTCTGGATCTTCTTCTCTCTCCTCCTCCCTCTTCACTCCCTCTGACACCGGCTCTTCGCCCACCTCGACAGCCTCGGGCTTGAACTCGACCTCGACCTCGTCCTCGACCTCGTCCTCGGCGCAAACCACCAACGCTGCGACCATTGTTTCGGTCATCTCATTTTCAGTGGAAAGGTAAGCTTTCAAAGCATGTGTACGGACTCTGGCATGCTTCACCTCTCGCTAGCTGGGATCGCACCTCTTTGTGAAAAGCTTGAGCTTGATGATCAGTCTTCCTTGGTTTATCTTTCTCGATTTGTTTTCGAGCTTGAGCCTCCCCCCCTCCCCCCCCCCCTCTCCCTCTCGCATTTAAACGGGATTCACTGATGCCCCCCTCTCCTCTCGATCTGAACAACCTCTCCCCATGCAGCATCAACACTTCCTCAACATCTTCAACATCCTCCCAGCCCAGCTCAACCTCATCCTCCACTAGCTCTAGCACCAGCTCAACCTCTTCCTCGACTGCAACCCCGACTGCAAACACTGGAGACCAGAACGATGCCCTGACTTCGGAACCGATCCATCTGTTTGGACTTTTGGCTTCGGCGGTCCTAGCCCTTTACTTTAGCTTCTGATAGAACCCCCTCCATTTCAGCCCAAGCCTAACCCAGGCGCCAGGACTATGGTAGACGGCATGGTCATCTTGAGGATGGACTTTTGACTCCTTGGCATAAACTCTCCAAACCCTATCTTCTCTTCCTTCAAAACGTGAACATTTCTAATCACCTCGCTTCCCGCAAGATTTCCCACTGTTCCCTCCCAAGGAAGCAAAGTAGCTGGCGGCGCCACAATTGCGCCCACAGCCTCACACCACGATCCACAGAGTCGCATCCGACCGCCTCCACGGCCCTCTTTGTCGTTAAACCTGTACAAGACCACGTTCTTCAACTCCTTCCACTATAATAGGACAGTATGATCCACTCGCTCTCCAACCATACCATCACCCGCTCACTCCTGTTCTTCGGTTGAAAATCTCCTCCTGTATCCGAGCCCTTCGACGGTCTTCCCATTCCTTTTTTCTTCTTTGAGTAATTCCCTCCGACTTCTTCTCGGACTGGGTCTCATACCCATACCATCACGTAGCCTCGATTGAGGACTAGATGCCCGAGCTCACTTCCACCTTGCCCAGCCTGGTCTTTGAGGTCACCTTGAACGATGCCAGTTCCTTCTTGGCGTTGAATCAAGAAGAGAGGCCTCTAGCCCTCGCTTTCGGTGCTCAGGTTGACACAGCAGATGGCGCTTGGCTCATCAGGGTCTCTCGGCCACACCTCATCACCGAGCCCTCCAAAGGCGACAAGGCAACCAGGGCAAATTCTTGCCTGACTCTGCAGCTCGTTGCGAAACCGACTATAACCGAGAGGTCGATCCAGACTTGGACGAGGGTAGTCCACATCACCGTTGACACGTTGGTGGACGACTTCCGGAGCTCGAAGCCGCTCGCCTCGGCAAAGGTTTCTACCTCGCATTCCTTTTCCTCAGCCTCGCCGTCCTGCGACATTTCCGTCCCGACAACCGAGCTGCCCTTGCCGGACAAGCTTCTGAAAAGGTTCAACCTCTGCTTCGCTTTTACCCTCCAGGGATGCCAGGTTTACAGCTCGGCTGTTCCGACCAAGTCCCTCGAATCGCCCATCCCTTCGATCACCGTCGATGCCCTGGCGATGGCCCTCAGAGACGGGGTGTGGGGGGACGTTGGCTTCTTGCTCGAAGATCCAACCTCGCCGAACGGTTACGCTCAAGTGTTCGCCAACTCGAGTCTCATCTGCAAGCGCTCGACCTTTTTCAGGAATTTGCTTTACACCTACAAAGATGAAGGAGGAGGTGGCGGTGGAGGAGATGAAGCTAGCAAAGGTACGACGACGACAGCAGCCGGAGTCAATGGCCATCACGACTGGCAAAACAAAGCCCTATCGCCTCACGAGTTCGCCGACTCGGACTGCTGCATCGACCTTTGTGATGGTGGAGGGGCAGCAGACGCTTCAGACAGGACTTGCAAGTCCAGGGAGCCACCAACGTCACAGGACGAGGAACGGAGGGAGTTTCTTCCCGAACTCAGCAGGCCTCTGCAGCAGATGCTCTCCCTGGGAAGATTCCGTCGGAACAGATTCCGAGGCGTAGCTCTTGAGCATAAGTCTTTCTCGGCTCTGAACAGGAACGATACGAGCGGCAGAACGCGAAACCATGGGATTGTCGGCCCGGCGACGTTTTGGGAACCCAAGCGACAAAACGGTACTCCGAGGGTTCGATACATCGCCATCTCGGACGCGGCGGTGACAACGTTCCGAAGGGTCATCTTTTGGCTCGAAACCGATCAGATCGTCTTTGCACCCTTGAGCAGTGACGATGACCTGATCAATGACTCAGGAGGAGGAGGGGGAGGGAGCCTTCGGAGGGAGAGGTTCATCGACGATTTCCGAACTGTCCACCCGTCCCACCCGGACCCTGCAAGCGCAAAGTCAATCTACCGACTGGCGGTGACCTACGACCTGCCCGAGCTTCGCGATCTAGCCTTCGACTTCATCCGCTCCCAGCTCAAGCCGAGCAACGTGCTTCGTGAGCTCTTCAGCCCCTTCTCGCTCAAGTTCGAACCGGTCAAGGAGCTCGAGCTAGACTTTGCCATCCGGCACTGGCACGAGGTCAGGATGTTCTTCCCGGACGTCCAGAGGATCCTCGAGAGGTGCAAACTCATTCCTGAGGCCGCCAACCTGCTGAGTCGCATCTTCAGCATGACCACCATGCCCTCGATCCCTCCCTGAATGACGCCATCCCCCCCCCCCCCCCCCCCCCCCCCCCCCCCCCCCCCTCACACTTTTCTTCACCCAACGCATTTACTCTCTCACACTCACAACTGACTCTCCCTTGGGTGTTGTTAAGATTTTATCGTCCGAACCGAAGCAGGCAGGGGACTTTAAAGGGTCTCACCTCTTGAAAACTGAGATCAAACGCGGCCTAGGGAGGATCTTTCAACCTCACCTCTCACTTTCCCCCCAATGCCATCTCCTTTCCTCACTCCAACTCGTGACATCCAACCTTGTAGAACAGAACAGGAAGAACCCTTCCCTTCTTACGTGAATCGTGCCACACCTTTCGAAATCACGGAGACGTGATGGATTTCCTTTCGAGCCTTGTTGGAAGAAATTATAAAGAGCAAGCAGAAGAAAAAAAAAGAAAAAGAAACAAAGGAACAAAGAACAAGGAATGTGAGGTGGGAGTTGGGGAGGGGGCGGGGGAGTGGTGCAAGTTCTTCCACCCTCATTGCTTTGCTATGCTACCACTGCCACCAGCGACTTGGGCGACCCCATGTTGATCCTGCTGCTTTTGCTCCTCCCTGAGCAGCCTTTCCTCCAGCTCCTTCCTCCTCTGCCTTCTTCGGAGTCGAGCCTCGACCTCCTCGATCCTCTCCCTCTCCTCGAGCCTCTCGCTGTAGTACTGACCGCTCTGGAGGAGGATGACGCCTATCAGCGCCACCGCCAGGACCGCATGCGAGCTGGCGATCTCTCGGAGCGGGGCGAAGGTGGCATCCCGCAAATCGCTTGGATTGGCTCGGGGTGTGGGCGACATTGGAGGGAGGGTGGCGAGGCCTTGAAGAATGGTCGAAGGTGACGGAGGTATGGGTGATGCAAGGGAATCGGAAGGAAGGGATGGTGGGTCAATTTTCGCATTCATTATTTGATTTGCTGACCTTTTGTGAGTCTACGGATACAGTGTGAAGGGGGTTGCTCGTCCTCCCTCCCCAGTCCCATTTTTTTTCTCCTACTCCACCCATTTTCGCACTACCAACTCACTGGGTAGGACTTTTTGGTAGTAGACGACGCCGGATGCTCCGAAGAGGACTTTTTGGAAAGGGGGGGAAAGGGGGGAGGGGTTAGGATTAGGGCAAGTTGGAAAGAAGATGAATAAAGGTGGCCATCGTACGACCGAAAAAGAAAAGGAAAAAAAAAGAAACAGGAGAAGTGTTGGGAGGTCGGAGGGGACAAAAGGGCAAACCTTTCTTTCATTGTTCTCTATCCTTCTTTTGGGTTGGAAGGAGGGGGAAACTTACAGAGACTTGCGCCATCAAAGAGCCAGTTACTTTCCCTGCCGCCCAAGACCTTGGAGATGAGCAGGAGGGCGCCAAGCATGCCTATGCCGTGGAGCGTGTGGGTGAAGTAGGGGTCCATCTCGACCAGGGTGCTCTGGTAATATGTGTGCGCCGAGAGGAGCGAGTCGTGGGTGACCGGGGTCTGCCATAGGAGGAGGTGGTCGGCCGTCCAGTGCATCGCCAGCGTCCCTGCGAGTTTGGTAAGGAACGACCGGATGGTCGGATGGACGGGTGGATGAAAGAGTGGGGCCGTTCAAACGCCAATCGTGAGAAGACAGAAATTCGAAGGAGGATGACCTCCTGGAGCGTGGGGGAAAGGGAAAAAAAAGAAGAAGAAGAAAAAAGAAACTCTCTCTTTCTTTCTCTCCTCTCCACTCACCAAGGAGGAACGAGGTTGTCCCGATAATGAAGGCGCTACGAAATCCCATGGTTGGAGCGGTTAATGATTGGGGATGTGGGGGTGGGGGTGGTTACCGAGGAGTGAACTTGGAAAGAGTGCTCTCGCCGGCTTAGAATGAACTCTTCTGTCTCTCTCAGGGCTAGTGAAAGGAGGGGAAGACAAGAAAAGCGAGGGAGGTGTAGGAAATGTTCGGAGAAGGGAAGGGGGAGGGAAGGTACAAAGCGAAACAGACAGACCCGGGAGTCGTCAAAGACGTTCAAGTCTTCAAGGTCGGCAATCGGGACTTGACAGGGAAACAAGGTGGTTGATTGGGAATCCGTACAGTGCATGCACACAGCACCTATGTTCGTACACGATGCAGCTCGTATCTGGGTAGAGAGGCCCTCACGATCACACAAAGGATCTCTCTCGAATCACGGATCCAGTCGTGGAAAGGGTTTTGGAAAATAATAAAAAATTGAAAATTAAAAAGATGAGAAAAAAAAAAATCCAAGGTGTCCTGTGAGGACGGTGGTGGAGACAGGGTCGGACACGGAAGGGTGGGTGAGATTACGTAATTGTTAACCGCTCTTCAGCAAGTGTGACCTTGGTCTTCTTTCACGAGGAAACTTCCCGATGTGGCGATGATCCACCATCTCTAGTTGCTCCCGATATGAAAACCCGCGTTGAGAGTCAAAGAAGTGAATCGGAGATCCAGGATAGAGTGACTTGAAGTAACCCATGCATGCCCACACGCGATGATCGCGCAAAGTCGATCGAGAACGAGGTACGGTACTCTCAGGCAAGACCTGGAGCATGGGTGTGGCCCAGCCAGAGTTGAGGGTCATTCGAGGCTGATTGTGGGGCCAAGTTGTGAGACGGAATGATTCGCTCCATGGCCATCCGTTACTCGGATCAACAGCCTCTTCCGCATCCGTAACGCACTTCGGAGTGGGGATTCTTAGGGCTCCAACAGCCACGACGATCCTTGGCTCATTCGAGGCCTGCGATTCTCACTTCACATCAGACTTGCGACTCTGAATGCTCCTAACCATCGACTTGGGTCGACATTCGACCTGTGCGCAACGAATCCTTATGATGCTACTGGTGGCGACGATGGAAGAGGATGGACGACAATGCGTCATGTTACCATGGCAACCTGTGCGCTGAGCCACTACTCCAGGTTGGAGAGTCGCTAGCCGGGAGAAAAACACACTGTTGGCCCGCTGGAAGGAAACAGGAGCCGGATGTGTACAGGAGGTAAAAAAAGATCAGAAGGCAGGGTTGGACCATTCTTCTTTGGTCAGTGAGGCGGCAGATCGAGGTTGGCCGAAAATTTATGGGCTCCTCTATCCGATAGCTGGCTGATGTGAGGCTCTGGGTTCCAAGATCCGTCTATCCCCTCTCCCCTTCTTTGATGACGCGGAGCTCGAGTACCGAGTACCGACGAGGAATCTCGAAAAAGTCACATGGAAAGCACAATCACAGGGAAGGCACAGCCCACAAAAAGAAAAAAAAAAGTTAAGAAGGCAAGGAAAGGAGGAAAGGGAATGGAGGCGATGGAGTGTTGTATTACATGTTGTTAGGATGTGGGATGGCCACGGAGAAGGCGAAAGGGAAACGAATGGGTTGAGGCTGGCCCTCATGCGATTCATTATTACTTTTTACGCCTTCCGTTGGATTCGCTTTCGTTTAGTTTTTGTTTTTGTCGGGGGCCTGTTGATTCGAGTCAAGTCACAGTGAGAGTGAGCTGGATCAGGGAGTCAAGGGCGGAGGGAAGGGAGGGATGGCGTGGGCTTGGTCTTAGGGATGGGGATGATGATCGTCAGCAGGGGCCACTTAGATTCTCCATTCAACGTTAGGATTAAGTGGGAGCAAGTGGAGGCGGGATGGGATGCCCGGCACTTTGAGCCCGCTCGCTACATTTCGATCAAGAGATCCACCAAGCAGGAAAATGATGGCATCCTGCATGCTCTCCAGGGTGGTGCCCAAGACAGTCCCAGCGCTTTTCTAATCGCATCCCACTGCTTTTCCCCAAGATCCTCCTCTCCCCTGCAGCACTATGGCTGGAGAGAGGTGGTTTGTATGAATAATCTCCCCATTTCGTTACCCCTCTCTCTACCTTCCTCCCTCTTCCCCCCTTCCCTCTCTCTATCCACCCCTTTTTTCGGTCCATCGTGATCTCCAACCATAAACGCGACAGAAGCCTAGGCTGAGATTCAGAAACCTGTCGGCCCATTGCCCTCCCCAACCTCTTTTTTCCTCTAGCAACCTTACATCCGCCACACCACCATCAACCATCCCTCTTTTATCAGCTGTCGCTATCAGATTTAACGTCCAAGTAAAAGCGTTCAAGTACCTTGTCGAGACTCTGGCTCATCAAACCCCGCCCAGTCCCATCCTTCTCACTACGTCCAACAAGAGCGAACTTCAATATGGCCCCAATCCTCAACGTGAGTGCTCCTTCACATCCACCACTCCCTTTCTCTTCATGCTGGGCGAATCCTTGTCTTCTCGCTCGTCTGCTGAACAGAGTGCATGTGTCAATCTTTGCTTCTTGGACCCTCCTTCAGTTCCACCCTGGCTCGCTCCCCAGCTTTGCCCTGCGCCTGAAGCAGGATGACAACCTGGATTCGTGAGTCCCTCAGAAGTTTCAGATGAATCTAGCATCCACCTCTTGAAAGGCTTGTCAGCTGATCCCGCAGGCTAAATTGATCACGGGCTCTGCCTTCCGTTCAAAACAGGCTACGATCCAGGGCGGCCAAGAAAGTCCGATTGCAACTTAGTGATGGAATCCCGCTTGTTCTCAAATATAGGCATGAACATGAAGTGTACACGCTCGAGGACGGTGAGTAGGGGTTGGTTTGCGTATCCGCCGCACGTTGCATCACGATGACAAAACTGAGCAAGAGATTCACATTCACCCTCTGTTATAAAAGCCGATGACTACGACATTTTCCTCGAGAGGTTTGGCAATGCCAAGGAGGCGGATCGTGAGTTGGTTCTCGGATCTTTATGCTTCACTATCGAAGGGAGAGTTTATGCTGACAAGTTGAGTCTGCTTGTACACGCTCTTTACCTCTTCCAGTCTACCTTGAGTCCCCCGAGATCCCCTCCCGCTCGGCGGCCGATCATGATCACTCTGACGACGACGCCGCTCCGGACGTTGTGCCCAACGTGCCTGTGGTCGACGAATCCACGCTCGTTCACCGAACCCACGGAAGGGGTAAGAGCGGCGCGGTCAGCATCCACAGGGTCACGCCCAACGCCGTCACTTCCTTGGATGAGTTCACAGATGCTGGGGGTGTTAGCGGCGGTGGACGCGACAGTATTCTCTACCCTCCCCCACGCGAGCCAGCGCCAGCTCCTGGTTTTAGCAAGCCAGTCGTTCCTGAGTTGCCTACTTCTCAAAGCTTCAACGACGCCGCAAGCTTCAAGACTGGCAAGTCCAAGAAGACGACCCAGACGGCAGCCTCTGCGACCCCTTCACACAAGATCGCTTTCCAAGAGTTCCACTCCCAGCTAGGCGTTCGTTTGCTCAAGGGGAGCCTCGGCCCTGTCCAAGATGTTCCTATGATGCTCAAGTCGGGCTACCGCCACGTCTACGTCAGCCGCAGCTTTGCCCTCACCCACGGCTTCATTCCAAAGGACACGACTCCCGGAACCTACGGCTTCAACGGCATCACCAACCTTGGCAAGTGGCCGGTCCAGGTGGGCTCGAAGGCCGTCCCGTGCACAGTCATGCTAGCTGAGGATAGCTACTTCCCAGTCATCCTGGGCAGAAGCTTTATGGAGAAGCGCGGAGTCCGCACCGACCCGATCGACATGACCTCGGTCACCTTCATGGACAATGGCGAGCGAGCGGACGTGGAGGTCGTCGTCGTCAGGGACGAGCACGGAGAGCCTGTTCCAATCCCATGATTCAAAAGCGGATAGTCTACTCTTCCCATGTATCTTCCCCGGTCGACTTGGTAGTATATCCCATTCCTCATGGAACCCCTTGCCCTTCTGCACGTTCATCCGAGGTGTTCGCTTTGACCAAAGCACCCGGGTCGATACCAAGTCCATGCCCTTGACTGATAATTTTGGCGACTCATCCAAGGCAAAAACAAAATCCTATGCGTCTCACACGTGTATGTATGCCTGGAAAATCTATGTGTTTAAAGACCCTGGAGTAGTTGCATGCAGTTTCTCGTGTCGAGATCAGTACAGGTTGTCAAGTCACGAGCTTGAGATTAGAAAGCGAGGACCGGAAGGGAAGAAGCGATGAGAACGAATAACGATGCGTTGATACAGCACCTTTCTATTGTTGCGATAGTGGGAACGGGAAAGGCTGCTGAAATCCCTTTTTCGGGGAAGCGGGTTTGGTGGAGCATCTACTGGAGATACTGTGTGTACCTGAGAGATGACGAAAGCCGATGGGGGGAAACCGGGGAACGAAGGAGGGGGACAGAGTTGACGAGTTCTTTGTCGTTGCGTTGCCATTCAATGTCGGAAGAGGGTGCGGATAGAGTTGAACCTCAACCTGGTGGAAAACCTCCTGCCCGCGCCTCTTCCCCCCCTTCCCCTTCTCGATCTCCCACCTCCACCGCCACCGCCACCGCCGCCGCTATGGACGCTGCCGACGAGGGTGGCATCCTCGGCCCAGCTCCTGGCGTGCTCGGCCTCCCTCTTGGCCCTCCACCTGGCATCCCTCCTCTCGAGCTCCACCCTGGAAACCCTCTCGTCCGGGTGGAGGAACCGTATCCCTGCCGGTTGGGTTAGGGCCAGGGGGACGTAAAATGTGGATCTCGTCATTCCCTCCCTCCCTCACTTGCTTCTCCACTGTATCAACCCAGGGTCTTTCTCTTCGTTTCCTTTTCCCTTGATTTATTCGGTCGTTCAGCCCC
Source organism: Violaceomyces palustris (assembly GCA_003144235.1). Classification (NCBI taxonomy): domain Eukaryota; kingdom Fungi; phylum Basidiomycota; class Ustilaginomycetes; order Violaceomycetales; family Violaceomycetaceae; genus Violaceomyces; species Violaceomyces palustris. The sequence goes on along the minus strand of KZ819688.1, from coordinate 34,455 downwards.
GCCCTATCCTGGCAACGTTTGGGTGAGCGTCTCTTTCTCCTCCTTTTCCTTCCTTTTTCCTCGCTTTTTCTTCCTCTTGGTTTTTTTTTCTATTTTTTTCCACCGATCAGAACCAGGTAGGAGGTTTGCATCACTTCATGGGATGCAGAGGGAAACAAGTCGGACAGCCTGCGAGTCTGGCGTCACGTTTGGGTACCCTGGTGGAAGCAGGATAGGGAAAGAGCAGGGTAGGAGAACCGGCATCAGATCGACTTTTCCGCCTCAAAGCCGTGACGTTACCCTTTTCCGTCCGGGTTGGATGTGAACGTACGAGGATGCTGCGAGCCAAGCCCTTTGTCGCTTTTTGGGAGTTGTGTGGCTGAAACCGAGTGTGGTTGCTTCGATGTGGCTGCAGAGGAAGGTACAGGTAGAGTTTGCGAGGAGCCAGGAGGAGGTGGATTGATGTGGCTTTGGTAGGGCCCAGGGGGAAAGATCAGGAGTTGGGGAGGGGGGTAGGGATATGTATCCCGTCAGGGGGTCGGTTTCCACAGTGACCCCAAGTCGGTGATCCCTTGTTCCTCTTCACACTCACTCTGACTTTGTTTTCTGTTTGCCTCGGTCTGTGCGTGCGAAATACGTGACGAGAGACCCCCTTCTAAGCATACATCGTGATGTCTTGAGTGGAAACTCCGGCTGAATCCACCCTGGGCGGCCAAAGCCGATGATGGTACAATCATGAATGCTGGCAACGACTCGGGCTTATCTTTCTCTCAAGGCTCTACCCTCCCCCTGGAAATCGTTCAGCGAAGTGAGCAAGAAAAGTGGTTCCACTTTATCCGTGAGGGATCGAAATAGGGGAAAGGTCGCGAACCACGAAAATAGAAAGACCGTCACGTCAGTAGTGACAACAATCAAGAATTCGACGTCGATGTCCAGGATGACTTGAATACAAAACCCTACATGCATCTATTAAGTTCATCCACTTGTGTATAAGTCTTCAGCTTCTTTAATATATTATTTTTCTTGACCTCTCCATTTTCTAATAAGAGTCTCTCCTCCTCCCTCCATCGCCTCGTGCCGGTTCGTCGTAACAAGTCACAGTCTCAACACCCTAAAAAAAAAAAGAAGAAAAAAAGAAGATGAAGAAGAGGAGGGAGAAGCATTCAGTCCATCTCATCCACAATCCACCTCTGCTCCCCCTTCGACCTCATATTGTGTGCGAACAGATCCCATCCCATCCTCCTTTCAGCTTTATCACTACCGCCCTAGAGAGTAAAGAAAAGTAAAGGAAAAAAACTCACAATGTCGGACGTCGCTCACCTCAAGTCTCTTTTCCGTAAGTAAATCCCCTCTTCATCATCCTCTTTCCAACACAGGATCTTCCTGGTTCCTCGCCAGCCGCACGGCTGCCCCCGTCACTTTTCCTTACTTTCCATCTCTACCTGGCCATCCTTTTTTTCCCCTCTTCACGCCGTCCTTCCCAACCAAGCACAGGTTTCTACGATGACTACCCAAAGAAGGGGATCCGATTCTGCGACATACTCCCAGTCCTCCGCGACCCTCTGGCCTTTGAGCTCCTGATCACCAACATCATCAACCATATCTTCACCCAGACTATCCCATCGCTTTCCGAAGAGGAGGAGGAGGAGAAGGACCTGAAGCAACTGGAACCTGGCGCGGTCCCCTTCGGCTCGAGAAAGATCGACGCAGTCGTCGGTCTGGATGCCAGGGGATTCCTCCTTGGTCCCGCCATCGCACAGAGGTTAGGAGTCGGCTTCGTCCCCGTCAGGAAGCAGGGAAAGCTCCCAGGCGAATGTGTCCAGGCCGTTTACGAGAAGGAGTATGGTCAGGTGAGTTTCCGCTTGAGGAGCCACCCCCCTCTCGCTCACACACTTCCCGAGCAAGGCAGGAATGGAGTGCGTGGGGGTTCGGCGGATTGGGAATACAAAACTTGGGAGGTCGTGGATCCTCATTCCATTCAAGTGAAACAGTAGAAAAAGAAAGAAAAAATGTTTATAACAATAGAAAATCTCTGTGCAACTCTCTGAACACCATCCAATCCCGCCTCCCTCTTCAAAATCTTCAGGACATCTTTGAGATGCAGAAGGATGCACTGGCCCCTGGATCTCGGGTCTTGGTCGTCGACGATCTCATCGCCACCGGCGGATCCGCCAAGGCCGCGGGCGACCTCATCAGGCAGGTCGGTGGAAAGACGGTCGAGTACATCTTTGTCGTCTCCTTGCCCTTCCTCAAGGGAGAGGAGCAGCTCGATGCCAAGAGTTACCAGTGAGTAGACGTGACCAACTTTTGACGACCCTCTTCGCTCACTCGTTCGCTACCGATCAGACCGTCATTGACATTTGCGATCATCTAATGTGTATTCGCCCGTAACCCCCCCTTACATAAAAAAAACTCAACCACAACAGTCTCGTCGAATGCGATTAGGCAGTTCCGTCAAAGTCCTTTAGATATCTCTTCCACTTTTGATTATCATTTTTTTTGTTAAAAACATGATTTCGTTTCCGCTTGGTATTATTACAGTGCAGTTCTAGATAGCTTTTGTAGGGAGTCTTGGTTATTCCGAGAGAATCCGAATGCAAAGGGAAGTGCAGAAAAAAGAGGAAAGGAGGCAAAAAGGGATAACGGACAGACGCACCCAGGGGATAGAGAGGATGGCCGATGGTTGAATCAGTAAGGCTGGTGACACGATGGGTGGATCTGCACGGCTGCTGAGCGAGAAGGGCTGACTCACTTAGCAGGACGTCGCCTTCCTTGATGATGCGGTTGTACTGGGCGTTCTTTCCATCAGGTCTTCGGGTCTCAACGATTCCATGAACCTGTTACGAAAGGGAGCCGGTAATAAGTTCTCGTCAGCGGACACAAGCGCCTCGAGGTGGAAAAGTATGTGCCGGCAACTGACCTTGTCGATGACTGCTGGTAGACGCCCGGCAGATATAAAGCGGGAAAGCTCGCTATTTTGATCATAGAAAGGGGTTTGAACAAGAGGATTCAGTTTCCATAGCTCGAGAAACGTGCCTGGGTACGTCTCGCGAGCTACTCACGTGTCGATGAAGTCCCCGCTGACACCGAATGCCGTTGCCATGTTATCAATCGAGAGGCTACGATAACTCTCAAGCAACTGCGAGTACGCAATAATCCTCATCTCTCGGACGTAGAATCTTGCATGAGGGGCAAGGATCCGAGAAGGAAGTAGGTAAGTCTGCTCGATCTCGGCTGCGAGTGAGGTTGTCCGAGGGATCGTAAGAAAACGGAATGGGTCAGTCTACTTGGTTCGACTAGAAGCCAAAGCGGAATCCGAACCCTTGCACTTACCCAGAGAGCGGAAAAAGGTTCCATACTCGCAGTTGTAGAGCGAGGTTGCGTATGTCCTTAGGTGAGGAATCTCATCGATCACTTGCAAGACTTCTGGCGAGTCGATAATCTGGTGCGGAAGGAATGGAGGTGATGACGGCGAGGTTTGAAAGGCGGACGAATCCATGTGAGATGAATTCTCTTCCTGACGCAAAGTTGACGCCAAGATACATTTCATCGAGCAAAACAAATGTGCATATGCATTCGGTGGGTGCCACCCAGGCCAGAGCTGAGACGATCACGTGAATGCGTACCTTCTTCTTCAGGTCCCACCTCTTCAAAGATAGGGCGTTGGAAAGGACCGTCAAGGTGATGAAGTCGTTGTAGTCCAGGAGTTCCGTGGCGGTAAAGGTGCTCAAAGCTTCGAGGAACAGTTGTCCACCCTTTTTGAAATCTCGAACAGAGAGGAGGTGAAGTCCCTCGTAGACCTTCAACCTATTTCGTCGATCCCAATCACCACCCTCCTCCACAAGGCTGAACATGATGAAACAGGGAAGAAAAGAAAAGGAGTGAGAAAGCAGAGTGCAGAGTGAGTCGAAGCGCAGTATAAATATGGCTTTCTCCCCCCAATCCTCCCCCGAAGTCTCCACTTGACTCACGCTTTGGCATCTGCGATGCTTGAGACGACCTCGGCCGTGTCGCCAAAGAAGAAACCGATCCTAATCTTGGTCAGGGTAAGATCAATCTTCGAACCAAGTCCCGCAGCTTTGGCGATAGCTGTGTTATGCGCCTCAATCGAGCCAGTCTACAACGATGATCAAAATGTGAGTAGGTTGTTAGCAAGCGATAAAGGTTGAAGAGTAAACACATCAAATGCAAAGTAGAGAAGAAATGAAGACCTACCTTATCCCCGATTCGAGCCAAGTACGCTGCCCTCTGCCGAAGAACACTGTTCACCTCCATCTCGCCCTCATTTTCCTCAAATTCCTTCTGCTTTTCCTGCATCTTTTGCAGCTCTTCCTTGTTCTTCGCTTCGAGTCTCTTCAGCAGCGCCTCGTCCTTCGGGATGCGGTTTATCAGGGTGGGATCCGCAAGCAGAGCCGAGAAGTAAGGCGCCATCTCTAAGGATCGGAAGGTAAGGTGGTGAATTGAAAGCAGATCGAAAAATAAACAGAGTGGCGTAGTCAGCTTGGGAGAGCTTCGAGCTAGACGTGATCACCAGAGTTTTACTTCCAACAAAGCCACTTGGAACTCACCGTCCGTCTCGATCCCCTTCAGGAGCAAGGCTTTTGCGGCCTCAGCACTGGCGCCATCTGTGGCAGGGTTCACGAGGGCGAAAAGCGCCTGTTGCAATTTCAGATTTGGGATTGGAAGGACGTTCTCCTCGTCCATCTTGATCTTCGCTGTCGATTAGTTTACGATTTGCTCTTGCCGCCGAGGTTGTGGTGTTATTACTGGGGGATGGTCACTACTCTTGATTTCGCTCTTTTCTTTCTTTCAGCAAAAGAAGCGAGTTATGAAGAATGCCTTTCGTCGTGAGGAAGACGATTGTAGATTGAAGTCTTGCTTGGCGTGATGACTGTGGAATCAGAGAGTGGTGAAGGGTGTGGCACAGTTGAAAGGGTCAAAAGGGTCAAAAGGGTGACGAAGCGACATGTTGTGTGGAGTTCGATCACGAATGATTACGTAATGGTGCACGGCCCTGTAACTGTAACTTCAGCGGCCACGTTCCGAAGCCAATTTTCGCATCATCTTCCTATCAACCACCTGATGAACCTGCGACGATACCCTGAACGTGTGAATAACAGGATTGAGGGTGATAGCTGGATACCCTCTTGCGTGACACTCAAAAAAAGCGGAGAAACAGACGATGAGGGAAGATGGAAGGGCGTGATTGTCCAGGTTTCACAATGTTGTAACAGTTTACTATGTACTACAGGTTGGCAAGCTCTTTCCTCACCGAGGGTAGAAAGTTGTGAGTAAGTGGTAAGAGTGGTTGAATGGATGACATTCTTGGTCGGTGGTTCTTGGGCTGAGAGATGATGAAGAAGATATTGAAAGGTGAAAACTAAGGAGATGGATCTGAATGAAGGAAGGGAGGTAGAAGGCAGAGATACCTCTAAATCCATCTACCGGATGAGACAAGACTCCTGGTCTCGTTTGATTGCTCGCTTTGATTTCATATGGATGCCTCTTGCCCTACTTGCATGTTTGACTGGTCGAAAGTGAGCTTTCTGTCGACCGTTGCAAGAGCTAGGACGGGCGGGAAATGAAAATGGGTATGCCAAGTACGAGCAGTTGGAAGTTCTAAAAGGGAGAAAAGGAAAAAGAAGAAAGAAAAAAAAAGAGAAAGGAGGAAATCATCTTTGTTCCGATGGATGGATGGATGCTTCGCGGTTTTTTGCATCCTGAAACCATCCCGCGATGAGATGGGTCATTGGGCCACCAGCATTCTTAATTTGTGGACGTGGTTGTGATTAGGCCGTTTCCCTTGCAAGAGTTGAAGACGGGGAGACAGCTCAGGTATCTGCACCAGGTGCATGCCTGAAGAGGGTCGGGATTGTTGTAAAAGTTTGTGGTTAAGCCAACAAAGAAACCGACGAGGAGTGCCAGGGCGACAACCCTTAGAATCCAGCAGATGATTCGGTGCTTCTTAGTCGGGTGGATTGCAGGCGCAAAGATCAGACCGCCGAGAAGGCCAACACAAAACCCTCCAATATGGCTGAAGTTGTCCAGTCCGGGAAGGAGACCAAGTCCAAGGCCGATCGCTGCAAAGACGAGGGAGACAAAGAGCCTCGTCTTCGCTCGATATTCATACTGCCAGTTGTAGACCAGGTCGATGAGCTCGACGCTGATACAGGTGTAGATGGCACCGGAAGCACCTAGAGCCGGTTGACCGATCAGACCGAAGTTTCCTCCCAAAAGGTTACCTCCTATTCCTCCGGCGAAGTAGATGATCGAGTAGGCGATCGACCCCAAAAGCTTCTCGATCTGAGCGCACAGGGTGAGCTGAACTAAGAGGTTGAAGCCAATGTGAATGAAGCCGGCGTGAACAAAAATAGCAGAGACAAATCTATACCCTTGGTTGGGAGAGGATGCATCCTTAAGACCGCAGATCTCCCAAATCGGGCAGAGCTGATCTGCAGTGTAGGAGTTGGTGGCACTGGTCGAGGCGTTTAGGCAAGGTAGATTCTCCGTGGTCGACAGATTTGGTACGCTCCTCATGCAGGGGACAAACCTCGCACCAAAGGAAATCAGAAACTCGGAAGGTGGGCCAAGCATGGGGTTAATGGAAGGTCGGGTTTGAACAGCTTGACCAGTCTCACTGCTCGACTTGACCAGCTCCACGATGAAGACGGCAACGAGCGCCACAGCGACAAGGTAGGAGACGACAGGCCAGCGCTGTCTGCCAATTCCTCTCCTCCGCTTCTCGATCTGATCCTCGATTTTGTCGTTCTTACCGAACCCTCCTCTGGGTCCGGAGAGTTTGCTTAGCAGTCCGCTCCTGTCCTCAACCTCGTCGGTGAAGCTCTTCCTTCCGTGAACCTCGTTCATCTGATTGGAGAAAAGCCCTGCTCCATCCTTGCCGCTCATCTGCCTGACCTCGTCATCTTCGTCCTCAGCATAGCCCATGGCTCCTGCGTTCGACTTGAGAGGCAGTTCAGCGCCCGAAGAACCGTAGTAGTTCCTCGGATAGTTGTGGTAGTCAGCTGTCTCGTCGAACGATGCTTCTGGCTGGTGATAAGAGGCACGATTGTAGTTGCCTCCTCCTTTTGAGTACTGGTGGCCTGTGGAGCTCCTGTCAGGCGCTGGATCGGAATCTTCAACGATAGGTACGTTGTAGCTACTGATGCTGTCGTACGGTCCGAGGGTGTCGGATCTGGAGAGACCAGTGGCTCCTTTCACGTCGCCCCTGGCGTAAGGATCAGCTTGAAGGAACGATTCTGGGGGTCTGGTTGAGACGATGTTTGGAGGTGCGGTCGAGTGAACCTCGAAGTTGTCAGTATACATTGAAGGTGAGGATTCGTAGTTGTTGTCAACCGCGGAAGATTGCTTATAAGCATTGCTGCCGGCACCCACACCGGCCTTGACGGGCGACAGAAGATCAGGTTCATACGCCTCTAATTGGCTCTTGTAAGGCGATGGATCCCAATAAGGCTCATCAGAGTAGTTCGGGGGCTGTGAGTTGAATGAACCCGAGTAGCCTCCGGAGTTAGAATGAGAGTGGGACTGGTGTTGGTGAGTCGACATCACTGTCCCTGTTCAAGCCAAATGAATGCTAATGAAGTCGGAGAGGGAGACGAAAATGAAGAAGATTTGGTGGTGTGGTCGATAAACTCGTCTGCTCTTTTTGTCTTCCCTTCTTTTTATTTTTGTCCTGGCCCCTTCCCTTCCAAGGAAAGTAAAGTCAGAAAGGGGGTAGCAATTCCGGCAGAACGATGTCGTAGCGTTTCGATGAGCCAATGCCTTAAAGAACAGCGTTCTCAGGGGGCTTGGTAAGTATGGAGGGGAGGAATGATGGTGGCGATGGTAGTCGATCTAGGAGTCGACGATGGTGATGGTAGAAGAGATGCGAGAGAGAGGAAGTAGATGGAATTAAATGATCCCCTCCCCATGAGATGGTCCAAAATTACACTTGGCTAAGATCCGATTTACTTAAAGGAGTCGTAAGTGTGAGTGATGGTAAAGTGTCGCGCTAAAAGAAAATAGAAGCTGTTGGAAAGAGCTGTATGGATCAAAGTATTCGTGCCTCGCTTGGAATTGTTCATCCAAGGTAAAGTTTTTGCATTCGAAAAGACTCCTCTTTCAAAAAGCACCACGCTTTTTGGGGTTGGTCGCGGTGTTGCGTTAAAGGTGAAGGCTGTGTCACTTGGCTTGGCCCTCGGCAGGAAAAGAGAAAAAAATGAGGGGTGCGTGCTTTCAGTTCGTGGCGGGGAAGAGGTGTTGGACGAATTTCCACTCAGCCCATCACACAGACCATACACAGACCAGGTCTCGTTTCAATGATACAAACGGCACCCACATCACACTCACACTTCCACTCACACTGCTCTTCACCCACCCACCGTGCCCTAGCACCTCAACATTTCGAATGTGGCTAGCCGTAGATGCCCTCGTTCCAAGGGCTCTGCCGTGACGGATTCCTGATGATAGCCCTCGCGATGATCCGTCGACCCTTCTACTTTTCCTTTGGTTCGCTATCTAAGGGCGATCATCCGTCTTTGTCTTCTCCTGCGTACCTGCGGTGGAGCGAGCAGCGCGTGTCTGACAATTTACCTAGACAAGCCAAAGAGAGAGAGAGAGAGAGAGAGAGAGAGAGAGAGAGATAAATAGAGAGAGAGTTAGGAGAATAGAAAGCAAGTCGATTGTGAGAGACAAGCTTTGCCAAGTCAATCTAGGTGTATTGTCTCTCGTAAACCCCAAAAAGCGGGTTCAAGATGGCAAGGAATCGCTGGAGATGAAAAGATACCGGAGGTCTGAAACCACGATGAGGATGTTACCAGATCGGCAAGGAGAGTATCTTGGCTCTGGTGGATGATTGGCTGGGACTGAAAGTCAAGTCTGGCAGGTATCCCTACCCTGGCATGCAAGCCTTCTGAGAGTTCCCCCCCCCCCCCCCCCTTCCCCGGGGTGGCACTGAGGTCGAGCAAACTCACTGATAGATTGAAGCGTTGTAATGCTGACCTTGCTCGACTTGATCGTGTTTCGATCAAAGAGGGCTTCCACATTGCTGGTTTCCGCCATGCATATCCTGTTCCCTTTACAGTCACGAGTGGTTTCTCCTTCAGCCACGGTTTGGCTTGATCGATCTTTCGGAACTGGAGGGGTGTTTAGCTTCAACAAGCTTCGGGATTCAGAAGATTTGCCCGAGAAGCATGCCGAGCTCACCTCCATCACGTAACCATTATTCATCTCGATTCGGTTAGGCACCCGACTTGCGGAAATAGCTAGGGGGGTGAGGGTCCTGCCCAGGGCGCGGAGCAATCCCTCCTTGAGCAGTCAAGAGGGTGAGTTTCTTGCCCCTCACGGATCTCCCTCACAAGCCTTCATAGTCACTCGAATTCAATACTCGAACTTTTAAGATCATGAACACTCACACTGCTGTGAACCATCCTTTTTCAAGGGTGTGGAGGGTGGAGGGGCGGACAATAGGAAAGGGCGACATGACAAATGCGAGGTTTCGTAGGGAAAGGGAAAAGGGGTGTTTGCCTCCTTGCTTCAGGGGGAGAAAAACACTGAAAACGAATCAATCCCACTCCAAACATCGCTTTCGTTATGATTTTACATGGAGTCCCGATTCGAACAAACCTTGCCCACGGTTTGAGCCTATTTTGCTGGTTGGTCGCAGGCAACAAGTGAGGCTTTTTGTCATTTTTAATCTTGAATCTGGATCGTGGACGCATGACAGATGTTCCGGGGCGCCAAGGGCCAACTCCAGGTCTCCTTTCCATCGCTCAGGAGTGTAAGACTTCCCTTCCACATATGCACCTCGTTTGGTCTTTTTAGAGAAAGCTCAGTGACTTCACTTTGAGCATTTTTTGACACTCCTGGGATTTACAATTTTTATTATTATCATTTTGGGCTTGCTCCCCTACTTACTTTTCTTTTTCGAAGGACAGAAAAGAATGCAATTCTAACTCACAGTTTCCCTCATCCGACTTCAGTGACTCTTCACACCTCACTCGGACCACTTGCACGCGACTTTTTTTTTTTTTTTTTTTGGTGAATTGAGTTTGGTATGCACGGCCAATATCCGTGTATCTCGTCAAGGAGTTTGGGTGAACCTCTCCCGCCCCCTTGTGCTCTTCGTTCCCTTTTTGTGTCGCCTTCCTCGGAGCATGTATGCACACAGTACGGACACGCGCCTCTGACTATCTTACCAGTCATCGCTTCCCTAACATCCCCACAGACTCCCTGCCATCTCAGCAGCTGATCTATTCGCTTCTCTCAAGCTTCCACCACTACCATCACCGTATCATCTTTCTCTTCCTCTTGACTCTCCCCCACCCAGGAAAACCACCAAAGTGTCGACCGGTTGAGCAACGCCATGCTCTAGAAAGGAGCATATAGACTTGCCGCCTTCATTCAAGAATCGCTCGGTGTGTTCCTCTATCGCAAGCCACTTTCTCGACGAAGACGTCAAGTTAGAGTTTCATATCTCTGCCACCTGGCAACCAGGCGCGCTGCGCGAAAAGTAACCTCGACGATCATCCACAGACCGATAAGGAGGCAGACCCTCAAAGTCAACTACACGCCTTTGCTTTAAAGTATTGGATCAGCAGGCCCCCTTCCGATTCTCGTCAATACCAGCACTCACCTTGCGAATCGACCCAACACCTGGCCTCAGCAACCTTATCAGAGTAGTACAGCCAAGAGGTGTCACGGTCCGCGCCTTAGAAAGAGAGTAGGGGCAACCTCCATCTTTGGCTCTCTGGACGAGAATGCCCATCCCCATGTCCATCCAGGATGTCGCATTAATCGCACTCTCATCGTTGGCTGGATTTGCCTCGTCCACCCCAAGCTCGAGCGCATCGCTTGCATCGGCAGCGGGATGGATCCCTAAACTTGGAGTTGACCCTGGAGGTTTGACGTGGTTTGGTATCGATCGGCAGGCCATTTCTGATTTTGCAGGCTCAGCTAGTTTCACTATCTGGTTGTTCGCCCAAAGCCCGTAAGTGTCGGATCCATCCCGGACACGTGCTCTTTGGTCCATCTTAGTTCGGCAGAGCTATAGACTGTCTCGTCTTTTTTTTCTCCCCGGCTCGGATAAAGGCAGAATCAGGTATGGCACACTCATGAGAAGAGATAGACTGAAACTTTCTTCTCCCCTTTCGCGACGTGCTTCTGGCAGGCAACTGTTCGAGAACTACAAAAGAGGGAGCGTAGAGGGGCTCTCGGTCGTCTTTCTGTCACAGTGGATGCTGGGAGATGCCACCAATTTGATTGGATGCGTTCTGACGCACCAGCTCTCCTTCCAGATAGCTGTGGCCACGTATTTTTGCTGCATAGATTTTTGCATCATGATCCAGTTCTACTACTATTGGCGAAAAGGACGGAGGGCTACTACCGCCCAAGAGCTTGCGGACGGAACCGCTGGGCTGGAGGCATCCGTCGGTTCCTTGAGAACCGGAGTCCGGAAGAGGCACGGGAGCTACGCTTCTTACCAAAGCTCAACGTACCCCTTTGGTGTAGGCGCTTTGGAGACGTCAGAAGTCCTACCTGAAGCCTCGAGAATGGTGAGGAGTAGTAGCAAGCAAAGCCGGATGGGATGGGGAGCAGGATCTGTGGACGGTCTTAGGAGGCAGAGTTCAGTCGACCGGATCTACACTCCCGAGCTGTCTCAGGCGAACTATAGAACCTTGAGCCAGGCCGCATACAGCGTTGCACAGCTGGCTGATCAAGTCTCAAGAAGGAATGGTGAAGAAGGGCCGTCCGATTACAGGAGACTCTTCGAGAGGTCTACGTCGAGAAGCAGCAGCGACCGGAGCTCAAAAACCTTGTTCAGGAAGAAGAAGGCCAAGAGGAGGGCGCCAGCAGATTGGAAACCCGTTTCACTGAGCCCCACGAGGGAAGGTCGAGGCTCTGGAAGCGAAAGTGATGGAGATGCGCCCGCTCACATGCTTGATAGCTTTACCAGCACCGAGTCTCACGCCACGAGCTCTTCGGAAGCGGCACCAGTCGAAATCGAAGAGATACACAGCTCGCAACACTTTTCATCGAGCGGCCTTGCAGACTCGACGAGCAATGTTTTGGCCGAGCTAGCTGCGGGGGAGGTCTCGACAGCTCGTGCCGCTGCGCCTTCAAGAGCCTCGAGCAATAAGAGTAGCCCCTCGATGGAGCAAGGGGAGGATAGGAGAGGGAGAGACATGACGAGGACCGCCGGAAGACTTGGCCTTCTTAGCAGTAATTCTGGCAGCAACTCCCAATCTCCCGCGCCCTCGGAAGCCACGGCTAGGGCTAGGAACCAGGGCCACGGTTCCGGTTCCGGTACCCCGTCCTCGACAAATTCCCAGTCCCCCATTTTGGCCTCTCAAGCCGGGACCACCAATGTAGCTGAAAGCATTATCGACAGCACTCCCAGCAACGCCGGAACGGGTAGATTCCAGCCACTGCACTTTGACGTGGATGACTCTGTTGAGCCAATCCGCAAGTCCAACGGGAGCAGGCCTGCTTCGCTACGCGGACACGAAGGTGATCGGAGCAGGAGCGGTAGCCGTCAAGGCAGGGGTAGTGCTTCGAACGGCGGAAGTACAAAAAGGGGAACAGGCGTCACCAAGCGGGGCCTCAGCATGTTGCTGATGGGTCTTATTCTTTTCGCGGCTGTCGTAACGGGTCCAGAAGAGGCTCGCGCCAGGGGAGGCGTCATCTTAAGGGAGGACCGGACGATCGCTGGATCCTTACCCAAGCCCAACTTGCGGAGCCTTGCAAAGAGACACGCAAGAAATGTCCTCAAGAAGCTAAGGCACCCTGCAAATTTGTATCTGTTCACGGAAGTGGACTCCTTCCGCTACTTCGAGCTGGATTTCTCGACTGACGCTTCGAGTCATGTCTATGTCCACAGCACGGATGGTAACCGGAATGACTCCATCACCTCAGGCCTTTCAGAAGCTGAAGAGCCAGATGACGAAGAGCTCCCTCCGCCAACTTGGGAGAGGATCATTGGCAGGATGTCGGCTTGGACTTGCACCGTCTTATACATGACTTCGCGCCTTCCCCAGATATGGGCCAACTACGAGCGCAGGTCGGTTGAAGGCCTCTCGATCCTGCTCTTTCTTTCGGCTTTCCTTGGCAACCTCACTTACACGATTAGTGTCCTCGCCAACCCTCTTAGCAGTGGGCCAAGCGCGCGGGACTACATCGCAGAGAGTATACCCTTCCTCTTGGGCAGCGGAGGTACCCTCATTTTTGACCTCACGATCATGTTTCAGTGGTGGCTTTGGAGCGCTCGCAAGGCAGGCAGAGGGGACTACATGCCCATAGATGGGCGAGATGTCTATACTCCCGCGGTTTCCGACGCACATGGAGCTTTACCGGGACGGGAGCAAAGTGCAGACGCTTTGAGAAGGAAAGCGAGAGAGCTTTCGACTAGTAGCCCAGCAAGGGAAGCTCGACCTGGATCGAGGCCGCCCCTACATCGGAACCATTCGCAATCTCAATCGAGCTCCCGGGACCATTCCCGCACCAACTCTCGATCTCAGTCACAAACCTTCTCTCCATCCCCCTCTCTTTCTCACCAGCAAGCGCTGCATCTTCAATCAAACTCTCATTCACAGCAACATCATTCGCAGCACCATCATTCCCGCACGCAGTCTTCCGCAGCCCACCACCACAAACAGGGTCGATTCCCGAGTGAGATGATCCAATCGCTCTATCAGCCTCCGACATACGGAAACAAGTCGAAGGGGGGAAATCACCACAAGCACTCTGGATCAGAATCTAGAAGCAGGAGTAGAGCCGAGTCTGAGACCAAGGAAGGGCCTCCGTCCAGATCAGGGATGGTCAGATCACAATCCGCTTCCAACGCGAGGTCTTTTTCCCACTCAAGGGCAGCCAGCAGGGACCAGTCGGCAACCCATTCACCAGCTTTAGACCAGCATCCAACCTTTGGTGAGCATCGCAAGTGAGAACCGACATTGGTACCGTGAGCCCTTGGGCCTGTCAACATATTTTTTTCATGAATCGGACTGCTTCCTGGCCATACAGTCTGACCCAGACATTGGATGAGAGACAGAGACGGAGAGCCTCTCAAAGCGAAACCCTCCACCCAATCGCCTCCAATCTGGCCCTCTCCACGCCGTCTTCATGCATGTATTGTGTATTTTTCTCCCACTCATTTCTAAGACCTCTGGCCTTTCCCAGTCGCATTTCCCATCCTGTGCATATGTAATCAACCTTCTCTACTGCCACCACGCAGAGTGAAACCCTATCCTCCTCACGCCAATCACCTTCGAAGCTTTCTACGCTCACACTTTTTCTGGTCACCTAGAAAAAAATTGGAAGGAGGCGACCGAGAGCGCCTCAGCCTTACGGCCATCACTAATGTCGAAAACGATACCTTGTATATTAAATACAAATACAAATGACCTGACGAGGGGGCGGGAAGAAAACATCTATCTCGCGTTGAGATTATTTACTTGATGAAAAAAAGGGTTCGAACCTTGGTCGAACTGGGAAACGAGGGAGGGGGTTGGGTATATCTTTGGAATCACTTGTCTTTCGTGGCTGGTTGATTCCGTTGTGATCCTGAGAAAGCGAAAGTGGGGAGTGAAAGCCCCCATGTCCGCAACGGTCAGTGTCGCATGAAAGGAGAGAGAGGTGTGCATGAGATCAGATACAGCCCTCGCGCGAGCCTTGGTCTACTTCGGCTTGTCTCCTCCATCGCCACTTCTCAGCAAATCCTGCAACCTTCTCAACTCGTCCGCTACCGAATCTCTCTTGTGGGCCACGGCCTCTTCCTCCCTCCTCTTGCGATCCCTCTCGGCCAACCTCCTCGATTCGAGGTAACTTTGCCTGGCCCTCATTCTCTGGGCTTCTTGGAACGAGGGCGGTGCGGGTTTCGTGTCGGTTGCTTGTGAATTTCGATTCTGGTTGGAGGTTGGGAAAGGCGAAGGTTCGTTATGCGGTTCTCCTGGGTCATGATCTGTTCATGGCAAGTTTTTTTTCGAGAGGGGAGAGAGCGTAGTGTCAGGTACAGTCAATCGCATCGGATTGTGGATAGAAAAAAAATGTAGATGGACGATCCTACATGTGCTCTGGTCTGTGGTATGCATGGGGAGGGGAGGTTCGGAGTCATTCTGCTCGACTCACCCCATTCGTTCTCCCTCATACCAAGAGGAGCTTGATACCTTGGGACCTCCTTGCCTTGGATCCTATTCGGAAGGTGGTCGAACTCGTGAATCGCTCTATCCACAACCCTGAAGAAAAGGGGTGATTGAGATAACTGGTGTTGGGAACGATAGGCGAGTTCAGAGTTGAATCGAAAGTTAGCTAGGACCTTTTCTACCTTGGCCTTCCGTCCTTTCGTTCCCTCCCTTGCCTTCACCTGTCACTCACCTTCCTCGTGAGAGCCTGGGTCAGATAGGCCGAGGCGAGCCGCACTAGAAAATTCGGTATGGGCGCCATGATCTGTCTCTATGGTTGCAATGAATGGTGGTGGTGATGGGGGTAGAGCATGATGTTAAGGGAGAAGGTGGCAAACAAATGAGGCTGGGGGGAGTAGAAATAGTTTCGATGTGATCGAACACGGTGTCCCTCTTCACTCAGCTTCTTCTCCACCCTGTAAAGGAAAGACACAAGGAAAGGCGGGAAAAAAAAAGGAAAAGGAAGAAAAACTCCACATCCTTGCCTTGTCTCTCTCACTAACCTTCACATGACTTTCCCCTTCTCTGCTCAGATCTTTTACACAAACCGCCACTCACTCAAACATCCTTCTCTTTGCATCCGCTCACACTGAAAAGTGATAAGGGCCTCAAAGCGTACCATCTTTGACGAGATAGGAACAGCAATGGCAAGCTTGGCCGACGAGCTGCTAGCTGACCTTGGATCCGATGGCTCAGATGCCGAAGTCGAACAGGATCAGCCTTCAGAAGATGCGAATCATTCCAGCAACGCTCATCAAGACGCCAACGGCCGATCTTACGGCGATGAGCTGATGGACGATGCGTCCGAACCCGAGGATGAAGAGGAGGAGGAGGAGAAGGGGTTGGAAAATGGGAGAGATGGCGAAGGCTCAGGAGGGCCCATGATGGTCCTTGGTCGGAATGCCGTGAAGCCTGCCGAGGAGATGGATCAGAGTGACGTGGATCGGATGGACCTCCATCAGGTCCAGAGGGTCAGGAGTGTGGCTAAGTTGATGGACAGCGGAAAGATCGACAGTGTGATGAAGGTGAGTAGGAAACGGGAGCGTTTTACCATGCAATCGGCTTTGGATGCTTCCCTGTGGCCGAGGTTCTAAGGCTTGCACACTTTTGGCTCGAACCTCTTCATTTCCTCTCCAGTCGATCGAACACTTCATGGCGCTGCCTGAACCCGATATCGAAGGTGTCTTGGAGGAGACGCCGGAGTACCAACTGATTGTCAAGGCGAACAATCTGGCGGTGGATGTGGACAATGAGGTCATGGTCGTCCACAAGTTTATCAGAGACCACTACTCGCCCAGGTTCCCAGAGCTGGAAAGTCTGATTCTCAATCCTTGGGAGTTCGTGCAGGCTGTACAGGCTTTGGGGAATGACGAGGATCTATCCAGAGCAAAGTTGGAAGGTATCCTCCCTCACGGTATCGTTGTCGTGATCAGCATGACCGCCTCGACGACTGAAGGGAAGCCGCTCGACAAGGAGACGTGGGATAGGGTTCAGGAGGCTTGCGACCTCGTCTTTGAGCTGGAGGGGATCAGGAGAAAGATCCTCCAATACGTCGAATCGAGGATGACCTTCATAGCCCCGAACCTTTCGGCGGTCGTCGGAACCAGAGTTGCCACAAAGCTACTGGGTGTAGCAGGTGGACTAGACGGGCTCAGCAAGATCCCAGCTTGCAACGTGCCGTTCCTCGGAGCTTCGAAGAAGAATGCGGTTGGCCTGTCGGTCGCGCATGGCGCTTCGACAAGGTTCAGCGGATTCATCGCGCAGAGCGAGCTGATCACGAACACACCAGAGGAATACCGTCGCCAAGCTGTGCGGATGGTGTCGGCAAAGGCCCTTCTGGCTGCCAGGATGGACTCGGGGCACTCGAACAGGGATGGATCTTACGGCTCCAGGCTGCATGACGAGCTGGTCAAGAAGTTGGAAAAGCTTCAAGAGCCTCCGCCTGCCAAACTCACAAAGGTACTACCGATCCCAAAAGAGGGGGGCAACAAGAAGAGGAGGGGAGGGAGAAGGGCGAGAAAGCTCAAGGAGCTCTACGGCATGACGGAGCTGAGGAAGATGCAGAACCGGATGGAGTTTGGAAAGGCCGAGGAGGAAGCCGGCGCCTTTGACGAGACTGTGGGACTGGGTATGATCCACACGACTGCCTCGGGAAAGCTTCGGGCCCAAGTTGCCGAAGCCAGGTCGAAAGCCAAGATCTCCAAAGCCAACAAGAACAGGCTGGCGGCGTTCAGGACGAAGCCGTCAGCCAACCTTGAAGCCTCGAGCGGAACAGCCTCCTCTCTGTCTTTCACACCCGTGCAAGGGATAGAATTGGTGGACCCTTCGAGGCAGAGGAAGGTGGACGAGGCCAACGCCAAGTGGTTCAAGGAGGGGCAATTCTCTCTCTTGCCGGGGGTCGGGGCCAACGCTCAGAAATTCCCAGGTGCCATGCCACCACCGCCTCCGAAACAACCCTCGTCATCATCGTCCAGCATGGGACCGCCATCGGTATCTCGTCGGTGATGGGGACCGATTTTCACGGCAATAGGTATCTTGAAAGGAGGGAAGAACGACGCGATGGCACATCCCGCTGAGAGTGGAGGGGGAGGCTATCTGCTCGTCTGCCTTGACCTTTTTTTTTTTTTTTTTTTTTCTCCGCTCCCAACCACCAGCTCGACTCACCCCACTTGAACGCCAAGGTCTGTGAATCCCTTGAGTAGCACCCTTTCTGTCCTCATTCATTCATTTCCTTGTCCGCCTCGTTCTTTTTTTGGGGGTTTTTTTTTTTTTTTTTTGTATACTGGGTCAGTACCACGACCACGCCATTATTCTGAGTATGAACGAGCCAAGAAAGTAGACACTCTGGTGGTAATGAAAAGCATCCAGAAACAGACCCCTTTTCAGAGATCCGGAGAACGAATGAGGGGGTCTGAAAAAGAGACGATTGATGCATTCATACCTTTGTTTGGGCTTTTGAAGTACAGGGCGAACAGGGAGACAAGGAGAGGATTACCGAAGGTCATGGATCTGTCTGAACCCTAAGCCATGGAGCTTATTTCTTACACCTTCGAGGGAAGAAGTCCCGCTCGCCTCTAATCACAAATTCTTCTGGATAAGCGTCTTTCAGCAAGCTAGGGAGAGAAGATTTCCAGTATGGTTGGTGTTTACGAGACGGATGTCCTAGTCTAAGGGGTGGCGGGGTGGCACTGCGTTTCTTTCTCTCTCTTTCATTCCCCCTCCCACGGAAGAGAGAGATGGGGGGCCAGGGTGGGTGCAAAAAATTAAAGAAAGGTCTCGTTGTTCCTTACAAAGTGCTTCCGTCTCTGTGAAGATTCAGTGATGGGATCCTTGACGGCGGAGTGTTGGAAGGTGGAGCCCCGCAGGAAAATGAAAGAGAAAAAAAAGGGGGAAAAAAATCAAGAAAAAAGTGGCGGATAAACCTCGGTCACGCGCAAGCTGCGAAAGCGCTTGCTTGACTGGACTGTTTGCTCGGTTCCAACAAAGGCCGCCTTTCCGGAACGGTCTTAAGCCGAGAAGGTGAAGCGGGTGGAAAGGAATCATGGTCGGGATCGAGCGTAGTCAGACGGAATCGTTGTCATTTGATCGACACCGTCGACAATCCTGCCTGCTTCTCATCCCCAATATCTCCAATCGATAACTCGGACTCGCCCAGCTTCAACAATCGTTTCCCTTCATAGCGGAAGCAGCACCTTTCAATCGCACGCATACACGCTCACCCCGAAGCCAGCTCGTCCTCTGTCACCATCAACGAGCAGACCTTTTGTCTTCCTTTTCGTGATTCAACTCCAGCCTGTCTGCCTTGCCCATCATGAAAGCCTTCTACCTCCACAGGGACATCAAGCCAGAGGAGCTCCCCTCGACCTTGACCAACGATGCTCCACCGCCGATCTGCGAGCCAGGAAGCTCAGAGGTCCTGATCGACGTCTACTCTGCCGCGCTCAACTTTTTCGACATTCTCGCGATCCAGGGCAAGTATCAGGTCAAGTACCCACACCCCTATGTCCCGGGTGTAGAGCTGGCCGGTGTCATTTCCAAGAACTCTCCGATACCAGAGGGTGAGTGAGGGACCTATCTCTTCCCATTTCTTGCCATTATCCTCCCTCTCTCTATCCGTGCGTCTCTTCCTTTCCTCTTTTTCCGTGCAGGGTAAGGATATATGCTCAATCCTTCTCATCCCCTCCCCCCCCCCTGGTACCTGAACTTGATCTGCTTTGCTACAAAAGGTTGCGACTTCATTCCCGGAAAGACGAGGGTCTTTGGAGCCGCCCAGGGCGCCTACGGAGAGCAAGCAAAGGCAGACTGCTGGCAGCTAATGGAGGTGCCAGAGGGCATGTCGTTCGAGGAAGCCTCAGGTCTCTTTGTCACTTGGCCGACGAGCTATGCCGCCCTCAAGTTCCGAGCCGACCTGCAACCGGACGAGTGGGTCCTGGTCCACGCAGGTGCAGGGGGCGTCGGGCTTTGCGCTATTCAGATCGCCAAGGCTATGGGCGCCAAAGTGATCGCAACGGCAGGTACCCCTGACAAGCTCAGAGTCTGCAAGGACATCGGTGGGGCAGATTATGCCATCAACTACAGGGACAAGGACTGGCAGCAACAGGTCAAGGACATCACGGACGGTCATGGTGTCGATGTCGTTTACGATCCCGTCGGTCTGATCATCCCCTCTCTCAAGGTGATCGCTTGGAATGGCCGCATAATCGTCGTCGGCTTCGTCGCCGGTTCCATCGAGAAGATCCCAGCCAACTTGATCCGTAAGTTTATCAGACTACCTCCCAACACCTCCTGGAGGAGGGAAGGCGACGCCAGAATGACCACCAGCCTCTTGAGAACCAGTTGCTAATGTTGTGAGAACCCAATCCTCCAACCTTGCCTTGCTAGTCCTTAAAAATGTTGCTGTGACCGGAGTCCATTGGGGTAAGTCGTCTTTGGGAGATCGCACCGGAAAGAGTTGATTTGAACTCCATCTTGATGAGTCCTGCGTTAGATTTCCTGTTCGTTCACATTGGCGTACTGCATACTTCCTTCATCATTACCCTTACCCAAACACATTGTTCGGGATTCCACTCACGTCTTCAGGAGCTTACAGCAGGAACGAGCCAGACAAGATCCCAGAGACCTGGATCGCGCTCATGGAGCTCTTTGCGAGCAAGAGGATCAAGCCAACCGTGTTTGAGCGGATCTACGAGGGCCTTGAGAGCGTCCCCGAGGGTCTGAACGATCTCGCATCACGCAAGACTTGGGGCAAGGCCGTGGTCAGGGTCCGAGCCGACCCGCTCCATCCACCCAAGGGTAGGGGAAAGCTGTGAAGACAAGGTTTCGAGGGGGTTGTCCAACTCGAGTCTGCCTGTTTTCTACGAAGCCGAGACGTATCTGTGGAATAAGGAAAGGACCCCAAGAAAAGGGCACGGAAGGAAAGAAACCAAGCTTGTTCGGATTTTCAGGGAGGACCCGAGTAGACTCGGTCCGGTTCGATGTCGGAAGTGGCGAATAAACAAACAGGGATTGGAAGCCTGCTGCACTCGCTCGGTCGATGATCATTCTAGCCTCTGAGCTGTTGCTCAGCGTTTCGCTGCAAAGGCATTTTACCAAAGATGATTGGTGTGCGACTCGGACCATTTCCTCTTCACCCTTTGAGCCCAGCGATAACCCTCCGTATTCACTGGGAATTGCAGGTGATTAAGAACTCTCAGAAACCACCGAATCGGTGCGCCATACCGTCGTTGAAACCCTTTCCGGGTCGTTCCCTGTTTTCTGTTTTTTGTTTTTTGTCTTTTGTTTTTGTTTTTTTTTTTTTCTTCCACGTTTCCATTTCTGAGGTAGATAAATTGCAGGATCGTGTTGCTGCACACTCATTACAGTCGTGAGCGTGATTGCCCGTTTCGGCTTTGTCGCCACCTTATCTCCGAGGTCCCTTCCCCTCGCCGTCCCTTCGGCTTTCGTCGGCCTTTTTATCCAATTTATTTTGTAGCTGGTCATGCACTCGAGATCTTCGAACCTCGTCTTGCACCTCTCCTCTCTCTAACCCCCTCCCTCTCCAACGCATTCCTTCCTCATTCGCTAGCCCCGCAGTTTTTCCCATCGCTGACTCGCAACTTTGAAAGCCTCGATCATGGTCGTTCTCGGCGACTTGGGGGATGAATCGGCTCGTCGTTGTCCATGTCCAGTCAAGTCGCTCAGCACGTTCAGCTCTGAGCAGGGTGTTCTGGTGCTGAGTTAGGGTCGCGAGGTGATCCTCAACACAGACACAGACACAGACACACACATACCCTCCCAACCACTTGGAACCAAAGACTGGGAACGCCGCCGAGCTCCGAGGTACCCGGAAGAGGGATGCTAGGAGGGGATCGGTCGGCTGATTCCATTGACAGAAATCCATGAAAGGCTCCGAACGTGAACTCGGCCGCAGTTTTTCTCCCCTCTCCTTTCGAGATTGAGAGAGAACGGCGAAAAGGTCGGAAAGAGTGAGGATGAAGAACGGGTTCCTCACCTACACGAAGCGAGATTCTGGGACGAGGGAAAGAAGTTGAGCTGCGGGCCACACAGCAGCCCGCAGGCAATAGATCAGGCAGGCAACACATGTATTTGTATGTGTTTGTGTGTGTGGGGGGGGTAGGGGGCGGATGACCATGATCCAACCTCGAAGGACCTGCTGAGTTCACTTTCCATGCGATTTCGCAAACCCCCTCCTCCCTTCTCTCCCAACCCCCTTGCTCTCCGAAAACTCTCGCTCCATTCTGGTTGACGAGTTTGACGAGACCGTGAAGAGCAACGAAGACGCACATACAGGCACGAAAACATTCAACGTCCGAACACCTCACTCACCCAACCCGCGGACCTGACCTCTCATTTGCATCGTTTTGAGGGTCTCCTTTCATCAACTTCGCTCCTTGGATCCTCTCTGTTTTGGAGAGGGGTAAGGGTGGAAGAGGGAGGGAAGTAAATGCTGATTCATCACAGGACACGTTCTCACGGAAAGGAGGGCCACACTTGGGAACTGAAAGGATCTGCGATTACATCTCGGAATCACGAGTCACGACTTGATGCTCCACGAAGAGCGACCGGTGACTCCTGTCCAGCCTCATCCACGAAAGAGAATGTCAACTTCTCTTGCAATAAAAGCCGATCGCTGCAATCACATCGCTGCTCCTCGAGCGTTGCCAAACCTGCCTTTCCGAACTGAGTACGCAAGTACGGATCCTGTCGAGATGGATGAAGGGAGGGGGGGGGGGATGGTGGCAAGCGGTGAAGGTAGGTCAGGGTGTTGAAAAAAAGAGAGAAAATGGTCATAAGGCTGCCGAGATGCCTGTTATGTCCGGGAAGCGAAGAGGATGCATGAACTCGAGACAAGATGCGCATCCTTATACTTTTCTTTTCTTTTTTTCTCTCTACTACTTTCCCCCTCTTTCGAATAATTCACCATGTATCCTCATGTAAGACCCTCTCGAGAGGAAGCATGTTTGAAGTTGGAGAGGGGAAAAAAGGACAGAGAGAGAGAAAGAAAAAGAAAGAGGGTGGAATGGACATGGAAAGGAGTTCGCCGATCGTTTCCAAAGGCGAGAGAAGCCCACTCGCTCTTGTCTTACCCTAACCACTTGCAACCCTCGCCTCGCTTGGGACTTTTGCCTGCCTCAACTCAGCTCAGGCAATCGCTTCCCTCCCTCCCATCACACATGTAGCATATATGTATCCTAGTCTTCTTTGGATACCCTTCCACCGCCCCTTCTGAACTACACCCCCTTGTCGTAAATTTCCTTTTTCCTCCATCTTCGTCCTCCATCTTTCCCTACCTTCGGTTGCCAGCTGCTTCGCCTTCAGTCGTCCTCTTCTCCTCACCTGGCGTGGTTGCTCAACTCTGGCCGCCCCCCAACGACATCCACCACGACGCCCACGTTCTCAGCTGCACCTTCAGGAAAGATTCGCCAATAATACCTTCGAAAAAATGACGGATGCGATCGCAGCGGCGGCGGGTTCGCCCTCGCCCTCCACCCGGCCGAGCCCTGACAATGTCGAACTTGCCTTTCAAACTCAAACGTCCAGCACGGTGAGGGGGAGCATCGATGAGGTTTCCAAGGACACCGCCACTTCGCCGGCACCTGTCCAGACTCTGTCGGAGGAGAAGGGTGCCCAGGCTCCGAAGCACTGGTTGCAAAACGAGGGAGAGCATGTCATACCCAAGAACAACTTTGCCCTTGTCATGCCTGGGATCATGTTGGTGGTTTTTTTGGCCGCGCTAGACCAAACAATAGTCTCGACTTCGCTGCCAACCATCAGTGAGAGGCTCCACGGCGGTCCAAGCTCTTACTCGTGGGTCGGCACAGCCTACCTCTTGTCCTCCACCGCTCTGATCCCCTTGTACGGAAGGTTGTCGGACCTAACCGGCAGGAAACCTCTCCTCTTTGGAGCCATCATTGTCTTCCTGATAGGTTCGGCCTTGTGCGGCGCTGCGCAGAACATGACTTGGCTCTGCGTCTGCAGAGGTGTTCAAGGTGTGGGCGGAGGCGGCATCATCTCGCTCTCCCAAATCATTATCGGAGATATCGTCAGCCTCGAAAAGCGTGGCAAGGCTTCCGGTTTCGTGGGTGCCACTTGGGGTATTGCAAGTGTCATAGGCCCCCTTCTTGGAGGCGCCTTCACCGACAGGGGTCACTCGACCTGGAGGTGGTGCTTCTTCGTGAATCTTCCGATCGGAGGCGGAGCTTTTGCCATCCTCTTCTTCTTCCTTCACCTCAACCCTAGGCCGAGGAAGAGCTTCTCGCAGGCCTGCGGCGAGTTCGACTTTGTCGGGCTGTTCATGATCATCACGGCCGTCGTCCTGATCTTGGTCGGGTTCAACAGTGCCGAGACCAAAAGTTGGGGATCGGCCGAGACGATCGCCCTACTAGCGGTCGGTGGTGTCCTCTTCTTCAGCTTTGGCGTCTGGGAGTTTCACACGAAGAAGAAGGCCATCATGCCTCCGAGGCTCTTCCAGACCAGGACCACTACCCTGGTCCTCATCTCGGTCGTCCTCCACGCCATTCCCTTCTTCGGGGCCACCTACTACCTACCAATCTACTTCCAGGCCATCTTTGGCACTTCGGCCTTGATGAGTGGCGTGCTGATGCTGCCCTTTTCGTTGATCGCCTCGCTCACGTCGATCGTTTCCGGCGTTGGCATCACCAGGATCCGAGCCTACCGTCCGTTCCTGTGGGGAGGCTGGGCGATCATGACGCTGGGCTACGCTCTCATGGCGACCTTGGACGCGGACTCGAACCGCGCCAAGCAGGAGCTCTACATCGCCGTGGCGGGGCTCGGGCTCGGATGCCTCTTCCAGACGCCCTTGGTGGCGCTCATGGCGGCGATGCCCCACGGCGACATGTCGACCACGGTGGCGGCGATGCAGCTGATGAGGAGCATGGCGGCCACCATGGGGATCGCCATCTCGGGAGCCATCTTCAACTCGGAGAGCAGGAGCCGGCTCGCGTCGATCGCCGGCTACAGCGGCAGCGCCGAGTCCGGGAAGGGGGGCCTCGACCTCAGGGGTTTGGTCCACATCCAACCTCCGGAGCTGAGCCATGAGGTGATCCGGGCGTACGCCAAGGCGCTCCAGGTGATCTGGATCGCCTTCGCGCCCATGGTGGGCGTGGGCTTCCTCTGCACGCTCGGGGTGAAAGGCTACTCGCTGAGGCGAAACGTTCGCAAGGCCGGCGATCCGGAGAAGAAGGGTGCCGAGGCGGACGTAGAGGAGAAGGGCGAGGGAGGGGATCAGGACGAAGATGGAGGTGGCAAAGCTGTGGCGGGCGAGCGTGGCCTTCAAAACGAGTAAAAGGGAGATCCGTCTTTTCTCTCATTCGGGGGATCGCAAGAGGGGTGCATATACACTTTCACAGAGAGGGAGGACAGGTTTGGATCGAGAAGAGGCCCGAGTCCTCAGTGAGAGGTGGTTTGGAGGCAGGAGAGGATAGGTGGGAAACTGGTGGGTCCTTGACACATCAAGTGACAGGAGGACCGGCATTGATAAGGCCTCCGGTGAGGGAGCAGCGCCTCGTTTCTCACACGAGGGAAAGAGGGAGGCGTCGAAGTAAATGGTCCCTCTCTCCCGATTCAAGGGACTTGCATCGCGAGGGAATCCCATCCTCACCTCAAAAAGCAGCTTTTTTTTTACCTGAAGCAACAATTTATTTGTACTTTTAGCATCTTGGTTCGTTTAGGCGATCCTCACATAGAATCGACAAAAAAAGGAAAAAAGAAGAAGACGAAAAGAGAAAGAAAGCTGGACAAAAGGAAAGGAAAACTAAGCAAGCCCAAGGCCATCCCATTATGGACATGTCACTCGCCTTTCCATCCCTCTCGATCTTTTTATTTTATTTTTATTTTTGTAGAAAGATGATTGGCGAGAGGTTGGCCAAGGGTGGAGAGATGATTCGAGAGTGGGAATCCTAGGCAAGGGGGGACGCAGTGGGTTCAGTGTGGAAGGGCTCTTCGTCCAAAAGATCTGGATCAACAGCGAGTGCGGACTTCTTTCTTCATCTTCCGAGCCATTAAGGCGTCCCTCTCATCATCATCAGACACGGCGAATGCGGGTGCAGAGAGTCTGGGTTCGGGATGAGTGGCGACTGGTCCGGATTCCTGTCCAAAGCTTCCAACGACTGGTGTCTGATGATCCTCGGATTCTTATTTTTATTCTGGGGCTACCATGCAGCGGAAATCTTTTTGAGTCACACGCAGTCACAAGTCTGCGAGTGTGCGTGCGTGTTGTCTGGGTTTGAAGGATCCACCGTGGCGCGCGTGCCAGTCAGAGTCACGAGCATGTGAGTGTGAGTGTGAGTGTGAGTGTGAGCGTGAGTGTTTGTCCAGGTTGTGTTTATCCTGTTTGCCTCGATTTGGATTCTCATTCTCCCGTGGAGGGTGGTTTTTGGGAGGGTGTTCGCAGAAGGTAACAAAGTGGATGAACTTTGTATTCGGTCATGCACCCGGGTTGGTTTCTTCTTCTCGCCACCTTACTCGACCCCCCCACCCCCAACACCTTCCACCAGTCGGCCAACAAAATCGAGAGTGGAGTTGTGTTTGTTCAAAGGTTCGGTGACCCAACTTTTTGTGAGATCCTTCCATGCCTCTCCATCTCTGTCTCTCTCTCCACCGTACAAGTTGACGATCGCAAGCACTACCAGAACAGGTCCCCTCCCCTCCCGCGCCGCGCGCCCTATCAGTCGCTCACAGCAGCAGTGGAAGGAGAAGCAAGAACCCTCTCCACCTTCCACACGCAAGCGCCTGCCTATCAACCCTCCCCCTTACAATCGATCGCCTCTAGATCGCCTTGGATCGCCCACTTCCCGTTCGTCAGCTTCAAGGTCTGGGCCCAAGACGTCGACCGGTCGCCGCCCTTCCCTCGTTTGCCAAACAAGCATACAGAGCCTCAACCAACACCTTCCTTCCAAACTCTCTCCGCCACCTCTTGTTTTTCTCAACAGAAAAGAAAAAAATATCGAAAGAAAAGAAATAGCAAGGACAGTCACACCTGAACGATGCCAGTTTTTCATCTGATACCCGGTGACGCCTCGATGCTCTTCACGAGGTCTCTCATCCTACTCATCTGGGGCTTCACTCCGCTCTGCTGGGCCTACGTCGGCCTGCGTGCTCTTCTCACGATACCCTCGGTCCATGATCGATTCGAGACACTCCTTGGGTCGTTGATACCCTCAGACGGCCGAGCGTCAGTGGCCCTGTCCCACCTCCGACCATCCAGTCACCCGCGGATCTCGAAGCTAGTCCTGCTTTGGGCCCTCGTCGAGGTCGCCTTCTCCTTCTACCATGCGTCGCTCGTCCGCAGGATTCAAAGTCCGGGCCCAAGGCCCTTGTACGGGAGAAAGTTCTTGAGAGGCGTCTTCGCCAAGGCCCTCCAAAGCGGCATCGCGAAGGGTGGCAAGGTTGATGAAGCGAACGCCACCGCTTCAGGTCGAACCACTCGGTCTCAATCCCGAGTCGCAAGCCAAGATGGGAACGCTCCGAACGGCCGAGAGGATCTTGTCGACATCCCGGACATCCAGATGAGGCAGAGGTACAAGAGGCTGAGGAGCGCGAGCTTTGTGCCCGACTTTGTCCATCGGCCCCTGGAAGCCAAGGATCCGAGGGCTCAAAAGTTCCAAGAGTCGCAATCCAAGTGGTTCTTCGGCGCCCCCTTCCCACACATCACCAGGAGGGACGTCGAGCAGTGGCTCAGCTGGAGCCTCTTCGGGGTGACGCTGGAGGAGCTCGAGGAGGAACGTGCCAGTGGCAAGGTCACGAGCGCCAGCGCATCGCCCATGCCCGCCTCCGTCGCGACTTTTGCCACCAACCCTTTCAGGGAGGAGGACAAGAGGGGCGTCATGGCGCTAGAGACCGAGTGGGACCCGACCACTGGGGACAGGCTCAAGTTCTTGACCTACTGCCTCGAGCTCCTTGAGGCCAGGCAGGGTAGGCCATTCCCGGAGCGTTCGCCTCTCTGGGACGCCCACCACGACGAGAGGAGCTCGCCAAGGATCAAGATGATGAGGCTGACCATCGACCCGGTGAGGGTGAGTGGTAGGCCCCTCATGTGCTACCTCTTCACCAACGCCATGACGCGCGCCGTCATCTACAAGTCCATGCTCGTGGGAGGTTTCGAGTGGTGCCAGCAAGGTCGGCTACCCTACCTGCTGCGCACGCCCAAAGGTTGGCAACCCTCCTCCTCGGCGGCGGGCGGCGTTGCCAGCAGGCCCCTCGTCATCCTCCACGGCCTCGGCATCGGCCTGGCCCAATACGCCAACCTGCTCAAGTTCTTCGAGGCCTCCCCCCGCTTCCGGTCCCGACCCATCATGGTCCTCCTCCAACCCAACATTTCCCAGAACATCTTCTCCCGCGATTTCCTCAAGCCCTTCGGCCACCACGAGACCACGGCCGCCTTCCGCTCCGTCATCCAAAAGCAAGGCTGGGACCGATGCGGCCTCACCGTCCTCTCCCACTCTTACGGCTCGCTGGTCCACTCGTGGCTCCTCAAGAGCCTGGGCGACCTGATCAAGAGGTCCTGCTTCGTCGACCCGGTCTGCTTCCAACTCTGGGTCCCGCACGTCTGCGGAAACTTCCTCTACAAGAGGGTCGAGACGCCCATCGAGCTCCTGATGAGGTACTTTGTCGGCAGGGAGCTAGGGACCGCCAACACGCTCTGCCGCCACTTTGACTGGTCCAGCAACATCCTATGGCCGGAGGAGATCCCCAACCTGACGGACGCCAACAGGACCAGGTTCTACCTCGCCGAGCTGGACAGCATCCTTAGCGCCACCGAGACCAAGGCCTACCTCCACGAGTCCGGCGTTCCCGAAGAGTGCGTCCACTTTGGCAGGGACAAGGCTCACGGAGAGATGCTCATGCACGGAGGAGAGGAGTTCAAGCACATCGTCGACTGGCTCACCGATGAAGCCGAGTAGAGCTGGGGCTCCTTTTCCCCTCACAACCTTCCCCCCCAAATCAAAATCGATCCGTCTGTTTATACCCCCCACCCCCTTCTCCCTTTCTCTTACCGACCTAGCCCGCCTACATCTACATCCTGCACCTGCACGTACAGATCGACGCATGCACTACACTTTTTGCAAAGCAAAGCCCAGTCGAAGGCTTTACATGCTAATCATCCTTTCCAGGGGCACGGCGCAAGGGCTTTTTTGAATTCCCGTCTCTCGCTCATACCATAGAATTCCCTCCGTCCAACGTTGGGGGGTTAGCCATGACCTCCGTCACTTTTTAATCCCGATGTAAGATGTTATCCAGAACGAAGAAGAGGAAGAAAGAAAAAAGTGCTTGATAAAGGAGGATGGTAGGAAAGAGGGTTTCAGCCGGGAAAGGTTCGATCCACTCGTTCTCAGCACGTTTTGGGGGGACGGAATTGAAAAAAGTGAGATTGAAATCAAGACGCTGACGATCGAGGTGCGTGCGGTGTGAACCTGAGGGTTCGCGAGATGGGGTGTTTTTGGAACGAATGATGGTGGTGGGGGGATGGGCAACGAGTTGAGGAATTGAAACGGTGTGTGATGACCGCGGTACTGGTCGAACCCTCGTCCACCCCGTGGAAATTGTTGCTCACTTCCAACAACGTCGGGTGGTATCCGATTACTCTCCGAAAAGCTGCGTAAGGGGGTGATGGTTTGGACACGGTGCAGGGTTAGCAAGTTGGTGGACACCAGTGTGAAGAAATGCATGGGCAATCCACATCGGTCCTGGATGTCTCATGAATCTCTCTCTCTCTCTCTCTCTCTCTCTCTCTCCCTCTCTCTCTCCCTCTCTCTCTCTCTCTCTCTCTCTCTCTCTCTCTCTCTCTCTCTCTCTCTCTCTCACCTTCTGGACCCTCTTGAGTACGCTATCCTTTGCAGGATCTGGGTTTGCCAAGTATAGATGTCGTTGTTTCAGAATCAGGACAAGGTGGTCAGATTTCCCATCTTTCTTTTGCCCTCTCTCTCTCTCTCTCTTTCACTACCGCCCTTCAAAGAGTGGGCTGCAAGGAAAACTGGAGGGGGGAAAGGGAGGGGAGTGGAAAGTTCACTCACCATAAGGATGGTCCTTGCTCGGGATCTCGAGGAGCGCGGGGAAGGCTTGCGTGTAGCGATCCACGATGGGCCTGATCTTTTCGGCAATGTGCTGGTTGATGAGAAGGATGGCGATATCCTTCCTCTCGTTGGTGAAATGGTTGAACGTCTCCTCGATCTCTGAGACCGGGGTCTTGTTGTCCACAATCTTGAAGTTCTTCTCGCCCTTCTCGTCCACGTTGCCGATCCCAGCCAGCAGGAGGCCCGTAGTGGAGTCCTTGAGACGCGGAGGGGCCAAAGGAGGGGGAGGGGGTAGGTTGGAAATTTCCGTTCGTGAGTGGAAAAAGAAAGTTGACAGTCAAAGTAGTGGCTACAGGGGAACCATGGGTGTCAACCTACCTCGTCGGCAATCAAGGCCACAAGGGACCTGTCGGCAGCTTGTTGGGACATGTGTGAGGAATGGAATGGGAAGGGCGGCTGCAAGGTCGCCTCGAAGATGTAGATCTGGTTCGAGGGAAAGGTCGTCGGTTTCCCCTTCCTTGTTTCTCTTGTTTCCACTTCCCTTTTTCGAACCGGAATGCGACCTCGAGTCCTGCCAGGCTGATGGACCTCGCCCCTTTGCAGCTTCTTTCAGCTGGCCTATCTGGAAGAACTGATTTCGCGGCCGTCCTTGGTTTTTGGAGTGAGGAAGCGAGAGTGCAGCTTGATGTGGTTGGAGGATTGAGGTGGAGTTTCTACGGGAGAGAGACGATCCACGACGTTCAAGTTTGCTTTAGTTTGGGTACCAAGTTTTGAACGTAACTTTCGGGGAGCTGGTCCATGCGCTTAATGCACGTGACATTTTGCTTATCATCCTCTTCCCAGATTGCCCGATTCGGAATGATCTCACAACCTCACCGATGACACGCGATCCTTCCTCTAAGACCGCCCTCGACCTGACGCACGCCCGTGGGTCAGTAGTAGTAGTTCGTGTCCGGTTCGGCTTGGCCAACTCCGGATCACGGGACTCGCGCTTTCCTATGTCGAATCGACTGGCTCAAAGAGTCTCTTCGTTGGTACCTTGCTCGGCGCAAGCCCTTCTGAAACCCACCATTTGAGGAAATGAAGTCATGGTGGGCGCCGTCGCCCGGGGGGTAGAAAAGGAGGGGCCACCTGGAACAAACGAATCATCACTACTGACGCAACCGCATCCTCGTCCACCCAACGTCGACCTTTGGCTTTGGCACAATGGTTTTCGAATGAACGAGAGACCTGATAAGGGTGGAGCCGCGAGATGGGGACTGGCCGCCAAAGGGATGGAAGGGAGGAAGGTACGGGCAAGTGGGGCAGGGGATTCATCAAGGAAAAGACGGAAGGCAGGTTCTATGAGCGACATGAGCTGTTCACAACATGGAGGGCGCTATCGTTAAAAAAAATAACGTTTGTATTCATCAACATCATTCCTTCTCCGCCTCAACCTGCCCCATTCGACGGCAAGCTTTCCGTTCCTGATCCTTGAGCGGGGTGTGTGTGAATGTGTGAGTGTGAGCGGCCAAACCTCTTTTGCGGCCCGAATGCGGGGAGGGGGCAAGGGGGAGAGGGGGGTTGGAAGGAGGGTTCGGCAACGTTGCGAATTCTGGGGTAGACAACTGACAACAAAGGGATGAAAGAGAGGAGAGGCTCAGCGGGAGCAGTGGGCCGATCGGGAGCGTGGGGATGGATCGGGGACCAACTTTTCAAAGGGTTCATAGACGGGCGGATAAGAATTTATCAGCTGATAGGGATAAAAGTTGTTTCGCTGAGCTCGAAACCGAGAGATGGGCTCTTTTGGGCTCTTTTGGGCTCTTTTCTTTTAACCGCCACTTAAAGCGAATGCTTTGTTGAATTTCTATGTGTGTTCCCCTCTTGCTAATCATTTCTATGAAAGGTGATGAAAGTAGGAATCGACAAGACTGTCGCTTGATCCCAAAATTAAAAAGTGATTCCTTACCAACTAGGCTTAATTAGTTATTTGAGAATACAATACTTTTCTTCGTAATTTGCCCTCCGAGGATTTTCGCCCTCGGTCTTGACTGGCTAGAATGATTATCCATGGTCCTGGCTCTCCTCCTTCCGAAAGTCAGAGGGGGGGGGAGCCACATTCCTCCCATTGTTTATCCCTTCCACCTTCCCCTCCTTTTCACCATGCTCCTACCCATTTTCCGCCACCTCTTCTCTCTTTCCCCTCATCTCTTTCTTTTCTTTTCCTTTTCCCATTTTTTTTCTTTCTTTCACTCACCTACCGTCTAACATTTCTCCCCTCTAATTCTTCCGTCATTCCCTCTTTGTATTTCCATCCCTATCGTCACAAGACTTTTCTCCCCTTCTTTTATTCAAGATCCAGACGATTGGTTGGCTTGCGGGTTCAGGCTTGCGCTCCGATACCAAGACAGGACGGAAGATGTCGAATCACCCCACGACCGGGTGGTAGTTAGGAGACCCAGCCACCTTGATCTTTCTCTCCTCCTTTCCACCACCAACAAAGCCCCACTCCCCAGTTACAGTATCTCCTTACCCCGTCAAACAAAGAGGAATCAAAGGAGCCCAAGAGCCGAGAGGGAGAAAAAAAGTGGGGTCTCCACCTTATCGTCCTCTTCAACCTTCGTCTCCCTTCCCTCAATCCCCATACCGTACCGTACCTCACTGTACCGTGCTTGACATACAGCACATACCCACAGGACTGCTTAACTGTGTGAGAACAGAGTCGATTTTGCCTTCCCCATCTTACTTCCCCCCCCCCCACCCACAATTGCGATCATCTTATAAGGTCGAGGATCCCATCATCCTTTCCCCTCTTCAAAGTAAGACTTCATTCTCCCCTCCACCCTCCGTCAAACTCCTTCCTTCCCTCTGCAGACTGTCAGATCACTTACCTCCTACATTGTCATGTCATACCATATTTCCGCAAAATCTGCGCACCTGCCAGAAGCCATGGCCAGCCACAAGTCTCACAGGTCCGAGGAGACCCTCACCCCTCCTCCTCACCCAACACCTCAACAGATCGCGGAGGCTCCAAGGAGGCACCATCTCTTTGGCTACCCAATCTCTCACTCCGCCTCGCCGGCCTTTCACAACTTCATCCTTCAGTCACTGGCTCCCATCCCAAGTCAGAGTTCCTCTTCCACTAGCTACCCAACATACAGCCTTAAGGACACGATGACGATCCAAGATCCTCACTTCCGACAGATGGTACGCGACGATCCCCTTTTCGCTGGTTCTTCTGTCACCATGCCGTTGAAGGTCGCCATCGCTGCTCAGCTCGGAGAGGAGCACATCCTCGACGAACTCAGCCCTTCAGGAAAGGCCACTCAGACCGTCAACACGATCGTCGTCCTCCCGCCCAATGCGTCGTCCAAGGGAAAGAGGAGGATGTTGGGCACCAACACCGACTATCTCGGCATCGCCCACGCGCTGCTCAGGAGCTGTGCAACCCAGAACGGCGAACCAAGTCCAAGCTCCTACATCGACCCAAAGCCGATCCAGTCCGGCGACGTCACCTCCACAACCTCGTACCGCTTTCCAAGGAACGCAGACGGCAAGACCTACTCGGCCTTCATCATCGGTTCGGGAGGAACCTGCAGGTCGGCAGTCTACGCTCTCCACCAGCTGGGTCTGAGCCCACTCTACCTTCTGAATAGGGACAAGTCTGAGACGGACGCCGTGATCGACCACTTTGGCGACACGATCGACCTCCGACCGTTGAGGAGCATCGAAGAATACGAACGCGAGAAGTCTCTGAGGGAGAAGGGCGAAATCGGTCACGTCGCCGCCGCCGTCGGCGCCATCCCAGCTTTCGAGCCAAGGACGGAGGAGGAGAAGATGGTCTACAAGCTCGCGCACTCGTTCTTCGCCGAGCCTTACAAGGCGTTCGATGAGAAGCACGTCTCGCCTGTCGAGAACGACCCGACCGTCCTGAGCCTCCCTCTTCCGGCCAAGAGGCCTTTCCTCGACATGTGCTACAAGCCCAGGCTGACGCCGCTGCTGGTCGAGGCTGGAAAGAAGGGTTGGGATGCCATCGGAGGTGTCGAGGCCATGGTCGAACAAGGCTTGGCGCAGGCCAGGATGTGGGCCGCCTCGGCCAAGATCCTGTCGAGCGGTCAGGATTCGGACGAGGACCCGAGCGAGTACGCCACCAAGGCGGGTGACGAGGGTCCGCTCGGGGCAGAGATCGAGGAGAAGGCCAGGAGGCTCGTCTCGGGCATGATGGACATTGTCGTCACCACACCTGCCACTTCGGCGGCGACAACCGTATCGAAACCTCCGAACGTCGTCGAGACGACCGTGGAGAAGGGTTTCAAGAACTCTTCTCAGGCCCAGCCCGTTCACTGAGGGGGAGGGTGGGGGATTCTGGAACGCATCCCTGCCACCACCCCACGCTTCTCTCCCTCCACACCTTCCCGTCGTTGTCAGACTGAGTCTGCCCGAGTGCTGTACATACATGATCTAGACACCATACATACAATGCGCCCACATTCAAACCCACATCCCACATCCAAGCAAATGAACAATTACAACCATCTGACAAATCTTTCGATCGCATCCGAATCCGATGAGGATCCCGCTCGAAACCTCACCAATTGGGAGGGGTTGAGGGTTTCGCTTTCGGGGTTTTTTTTTTTTTTTTTTTTTTTTGATTCTTTGCAATTCGTCCTGACTGGCTGACGGGTTCATTGACGATCTTAGCTGGGGATGTCCTGGCAGAGTCGGGCAACCGCTAGAGGTGACGCATGGAAAGAACGTTGCACGTCTTGTCTGCCTGGATGAGAAGTTAGGGG
>KZ819687.1:71420-109890 GCA_003144235.1 Violaceomyces palustris | reverse complement strand
CCCCCCCCCCCCCCCCCCCCTCCGCCCCGGAGTTCGGACGGGAGACTACGGTCATGAACCCGTAAGCTCCGTCCTTCCCGGTCCCTCCCACTCGGCCCTTTTACTCCTTCCCAAACTCGTAGGATGGCTTCATGGGAGAAATCAAGGAAGGATAAGGCCAAGAAAGTCAGAAACCTTCCCCCACACCCCCAGGGGAAAGAAGCCCACAACTAAACGCTTTTTTATGTGTGTCAAAGTTCCATGACGCATACTGCAACCCACCATCTCCCCTTCAAACCTCCCATGAATCTCGACTAGCTTGTGGGAGAGAGGGCCGTGGGCGATCGGGGTGAAGATTTGGCTGAGGGATCTGGAAAAAAAGGAAAAAAGCTGAATGTTTGCGAGCATCCGATCTTATTGTTACAAAAAAAAATAGGATCAAAATTGTTTCTGGTTCCCACGTCCCTTGTCCGAACTCTTCCCTGTCCGTCCTTTCGACGTGCTCTGACCCGAACTCTCTCTCTTTCACAGGTGACCCCTACCTTCTTCCTCGAGAGCCTGACCGACCGCCTTGATCACTTGGCCGTGCATCTCCTTCTTGGCCGCGACGACCCCCTTGTTGTTCCTCAAGGTGCGACCTTGACCAAAATCGAGAGGTCTTCCCCGAATGTCGGAAACTTGTCCTCCGGCCTCGGCAACCAGCAGGGCACCTGAAGCGTGATCCTGGCAAGGTACGACCAAGGAAGAAAAGAGAGGAAGTAAAAAAAAAAACCAAAAAAAAGTTGGGATGCATTTCATGTGAGCTTAATTATTTGTTTCGCTTCCTGGAAAGGGGAAAAAAAACCGCCGGTAGCGGAGCAAGATTCCCGATCTCTTGGCCTTGGAACTTTGGCCTACCGCCCGCCAACCCCCTCAACTCTACGCATACAACCTTTCTTTGCTCTTTCTCACTCACCCAGATCTTTTCCTGGTAGCTACCGTCACCTACGGGAAGACGGAGGTAAACGTCGCCGTCCCCTCGGGCGATGCTGGCGTACTTTGCCTGACTGTCCATCCTGACCGAGGCGGAGGTGATGCCGAGCAACTCGGCGATCCTGGCGTTGGTACCGTGAGAGGAATGACCGGCCTCGACGGATTCGCAGAAGGACGCCTCTCCAAGGTTGGAGATGGACCTCATCGAGATGCGAGTCTCGACTTCGGATCCAAAGATGGGTCTCGAGAAGGCGCCTTGACCCTTGACGGTGATGAAGAGGGTGCCAAGGTCGTCCCTTTTGGCACCGGCACCGAACTCGCCCTCCTTTGGCTTTGGCGAGCTGGCATCGTGAGGGAGGTTTGGGCAACCCATGACGCCAACTTGGACCTCGCCATCCACGATCAAAGCCAGGCAGACGGCGTACTGACCTCCTCGAAGGAAACCCTTGGTACCATCGATGGGATCGAGAGCCCACATCCTACCCTTGCTCCCTCCCTCCGAGTTCCCCCTGTCGATGGCGGAGAGCAGCTGCTCCTCAGATAGGTCGCCACTGTTCCACTTTTCAGCCAGAACCTGAACCGAGGGACACTCCTTGGCCGGGTCACCAAGCGCCTCGTTGGCCAGCTGGACGATCTGATCCCTCAGACTCTTGGCTTCCTCCTTCCTGAGGTCCTTGGAGTCCTCCTCACCCACGATCGGGTCGGTTGGGAAGTGGGAGCCGATGATGGTGTTGACAACCGCCTGAGCAGAGTAGTCACCCACCGTGACGGGAGACTTGTCCTTCTTGGTGATCGTATCGGCTGCGACCAGGTTCCTGAAAACCTTGTCGGTCAGCGAGCAGGCCCTGGTGACGGCGGAGATGGCGACGGATCGCTCGAGGGCGTACGGCAGGCCCGAGGAGGAGGAGGTAGTGGTGGAAGACATTTTCCGAAGCTTGACGAAGGGGATCAACAAGGTAGACTTTGAAGAAGTGGATGTCCTGATCAGGTTGATCAGCATGTAATGACGAGAGGCAGGAAGAGGCTAGGCTGACGTGTTCGAATCGGGCGAAGCGGAAGAGTGAAAGCAAGAGATGGTTATCGTTCTGATATGAGATTGGAGAGAAAATGGAACTCTTCTCAACAAATTAGGACGATCCTTAGACTTTGATGCCTTCTTTTTCCTTTCTTTCTGAAGTTTGACTGTGACTTGTCTCTTCTGTTTGAGAATCCTTTGCGGGAGGAGAATCGAAGGGCCGTCGTCTGAAGTGGAGAGGAACGATACAGCCGGAAGGATGTGTACCTTCCGGGGAGAAGAGTCACACGGTCAAAAAAAAACTTGTGGGCGGCGAGAAGAAATCAGAGAGAGGAGGGGAATGCGACTTGAAGAGTGTCGAGGTTGTCAACCGATCACGCTCCACTCAGAAGTTGCATGGAGAGAGAGTGAGGATTTCATATTCCACTTCGTCCAATCCTCTTCGCGTCTCTGATCTCGAGACCGTACCAACCAAACCTATCCAACCCCCCTCTTACGTGCCTCTATCCTCATCGCTGTGCATCCATCCTGCAAAGGCAGTGGAAATAGACAAGGACAGAACCACATCGTCACTCTCTCTCAATTCCTGCATTTATTCCATGCATACATGAAGGAGGATGGAGCTACCGCCAGAGGGTCAAGACCAGGCCATGCCGCCACCACAGACTCCGGTCAGGACACCTTCCCAGGTCGACTCCCCGGTTGCCTCAGCATCCACTTCGGAGAAAAAAACGGCCGACCAGCAAAGATTTTCAAGACCGAGAAGAACCACGAGGCCTTCGGCCAAGGCGCTCATGGCTCGAGAAATGTCTCCTGATGAAGAAGAGCGTGGCGGCGGAGGAGGAGGAGATCGGAGGAGGTCATCTTCCAACAGGGCCTCTTCAGGTCCCAGACCTCAGATCAAGCTCAAGATGAAGGCCGCTGGCGGCGCTGGTGGCATGATCGGTCAGGGTCCCAAGACCAAACCTTACATGCAGGGGTACGACAGGGAGCTCGACAGTGAGGACGATGAGACTGGCGAGGGGATGGCTTTTGAGGAGCAACTCATCCTCAGGATGCCAGAGGGCCCTGATTGCGAAAAGCTAAGGGAGATGGTTGGGAGGAGAGCCATTGGTGAAGACGTTTGGTTCAAATTCAAAGGTGAGTGGGAGGTGAACGTTTCCAGGAGCGTTTCCTTCCGAGTCTTTGGAAAACGAGAAAGGGAAAGTGAGCTGAAGAGGGGGGGAGAAGAGTGGCCGCTTACAGGTAAAGTACCTTTACATCCTTGATTTTTCCATCCTGGATCGATCTAGATTCTCGAAGGGCCGTCTTTCACGTCGGAAATCAACTCTATTCGGCCAAGCTCGTCGACCTGCCTTCGATCATCGAGTCTCACAAGACGTTAGACAATCGGCAAATGTTCAAGATCTGCGACATTTCCCAGATGCTCCTAGTGGAAGATCCGATCAAGGAGGAGGCTGAAGCCAGCTCTGGGAAGGGCTTCAATATTGAGGATTTCATCTATCCTCACGGCATCACTCCGCCCATGACTTGGGCGAGGAAGAGAAGGTTCAGGAAGCGAGCGCCCAAGAGGGCTATCGAGACGGTCGAAAAGGAGGTGGAGAGGTTGCTGAAGGATGACAAGAAGGCGGAAAAGGTCGAGTACGAATTCATCGATCCGCGCCAAGAAGAGTTCTCCGAGGATGAGTTCGCGGGGTCAGAGACGGCTTCCGCTGCCGGTGCCCCCTCGGTCGCCGACACCCCCATGGCAGGGCCGGGGTCTGACGATGGCACCCAGATGGGAGAAGGAGAGGAGATGGATGGCTCCCAGGTGGGTGAAGAGGATGAGGAGGGCTCTGAGGGAGGCGAGGACGATGACGTGGATCAGGATCTCGCCGCCGAGCTGGATGCGGCTCTCGAGGAAGAGGACGATGGGGAGAGCGCGAGTGGCAGAGGTGCCGAAAGCGAGGCTCAGAGTAGGGCAAGCGACCAGGAAGAACTCTGGGACGATGAGGCTGATGGAGAGAATGAGGGTGACGATGATGACGAGGAAGACGAGGACGAGGATGAGGATGAGGACGACGAAGAAAAGGAGAGGAGAGTGAGGGAATCTCAACTCGAGGCTGAATGCCGAGAGATTGAGGCCTTGGTCAAGAAGAAGCAGGCTGATGTGGATGGTACCATGAACATGTTGATCAAGGTGAGTCTCTCCCGCCTCCGAAAGATGGTTTTGATCCGCTGTGAAGGATGGGCCAAGTCTGACCAAGGTACCCGAATCCTATGCGATCTCCTACCCAGAATCGACACCAAATCGCCTTGCGCAAGCTGACCACTGAAAGAGATATCAAAAGGGGGCAACTGGCTGACATCAAGCAAGCTAGGAAGGAGCGGAAGGAGGCCAACGCCGCGGCTGCTGAGGCGGAAGAGGAAGAGCTGCGGGAGAAGGAGAGGGAGAAGGCCAAGGAGAAAGAGGAAGCTGAAAAGGCCATGGCCAATGTCTCTGCCTCCGCCGCCTCTGCGAAGGAGAAGGCGAGCGTGGAAGGCGCCGAAAAGAAGGAACCGTTCAAGCTCGGACGGCCGCCAGTTCCCGCTTCGTTTGCTCCCCCCTCGACACCGGCCAACAAGGGAATGATGGCGCCTCCTCCCAAGCCGTCCTTGCCTGCCCCCCCGACCCCCATGGACCTCGACAGAGACGGCCAAGCGGGTGAAGAAGGTGCAGACGATGACGAAGACGACCTATGGGACGATGGAGGAGATGAAGACGAATCTTAGGCACTCCCCCCCACCTTTTAGATCCATTATACCCACCGGGTGCGTTTTGTCTTTCACCTCCGCACGAATCGTGGCAAAGTGGTTGGACGGAAGATAGAACCCCCTCCCCCCCCTTCTTCACTTGTTATCCCATCGAACGGAATGTATTTCTACGCAGAACCCAAGCAACTTGAGGCTGGAAGCGTACGATGCTCGCTCAAACCCAATTCACCGAGCGTCGTGTTGTGCTGTCTCGGTCTCCTCACTCTTTTTTTTTTTTTTATTTACTTTACTTTGGTCGAGGCCTCCATGGTGATAGGAGCGTCAGGAGTGTGTATGCTTGATCGGGAGGTGTTGCCCGATCGCGGCGCACGTCCCCGCCCAAAGCACTCGTCAAAAAAAAATAAGAGACCAACACCTGAGCCGAAGCCTGAGCGAGCTTGGGTTAACGTTTCTGTATCCTTCCCCTTCCCTCTTTCTCTCTTTCCCCTTCCCTCCTTCCCTCCTCCCCTCCTTCCCACCTTATCACCCTCAGTACGGCCTTTTTAGCACCTCGTCATCTGCCTCTCTCTCCCTCCTCCCTTGCTTTCCCCACCTTACGCCACAGAAAAATCTCGCTTGGCTGGGTCCTCGACACGATCCCGCTGGGGTAACCTCTTCCTTCGCTCCGCCACAGTTGGATGAAGACGTCACACGGAGACAGCCTCAAGGTTCAACACCAGGAAACTCCATCACGGCTACGCCTATGCCTTCCGATCTGGGGATCGAATCCGAATTCTTCTTCCACCAAGGTCCTCCTCTCATTCCACGTCTCGCCCCCCCCCCCCCCCCTTCTGATCATTCTTCCCTGAAACGACGAGCACTCTGCTTATAGCACCTTCCTTTCATGACGGGAGGATGGACTACTTTTCAAAGCTTTCCAGCCTTGTCGGCTCTCCGGCAAAAGTTGCAAACGGTAGAGGTGGTGCAGGAAAGAAGCGGCAGGGCCCAAAAAGCGCCCTAGGCGACCTTGCTGGGTTTCACAGAGATTGGGAGGCGGTCAAGGTAAGAGGGCCCAAAAGTTGCCGATCGCAACTCGATTCTGCAGGCTCGATCTGGAAAAGAAAGCTCAAATTCTACCGCCGTACTTCTTCCCTCAGCTTTTTTTGAGGAATCCTGACGAACGAGCGCTGTATTATGGAATCGACAAGACGGACCTATCCTGTCGCCTTCGTAGCATCACTGACTCTCTCGTTTTTGAATCGAATCGGGCGAGCGACGAGAACACGGGAGCATGTATGGAGTATCTCCTCAAGAACGACGGTAAGCTGTCGCATCTGCAAGGGTTGCAATTTTCGATTTCGCAACCGCCTCAACTCATATCACGACCCGCGCGCTTGCCCTTTTTCCGTTTTCTGACCCATGATCAGTGCTGGGCGAGCTTGTGGATCTCAGCGAGCACGACAGGCCACCTGGCATCAAAGCCGAAGTGATCAGGACTTTTACGAACCTCATCATCCTTCTGGATGAACGCTTCCTCTCTCGTCAGGCCGTCCACAAGGCGGTGGCCAAGCTGATCAGGACTTGCGTAGGGGATGATGGAGAACTCGAGGACGATAGGGACTTTGAAGAAAGTGGGCATTCACAGAGTGATTTTCGCTTCCAGAAGGCCGGAACCCTTGCTGAAGAGGGATTCGAGGAGGATCTGGTGGATCTCATGTGCCACATCGCAAGCCGCTTGCGAGGAACTCCGGGATTGCTGATGATTTTCTTCAGAGAAGAGAAGAGAAGGGGCAAAGGATTATCAGCTGATTCCACCGACGAAAGGGAGGCGCAAATCCCTGTCATCGACGTCCGTCCTCCATCACCCGCTCTGTCTTCCGCGTCCACCGCAACCTTGCAGCCTCCAAGGCATGTAGAGAACGAAGAGCAACAACCAGGGCAGGTCGCTCCAGAATCAGATCGGTTGACTCTCACTGAGGCGTCTCACCACGACTTCCCACTTTTCAACTACCTCCTACGCTTCCTGCACCGCGAGGGTCGAACCGGAGAATTGGCGAGGGCAGGACTTCTCTTCATCGTTGCGATAGCCAGCTCCTCGCCCGCCCCCCGGAGGTTTGATTCCGATCGGCTTCCCGCGTCCGACAAAGACGGTACTGAATTGTCCCATGCCGATCCAGAGATCTCGTTGGCTCTCGCCCATTTCATCCTGAATTCGGACTTCTCGGATGTCCTAGCGGCGGGACTCGGAGCTGTCTACGGTCTCTTGCCAGGAAAGTTAAGGATCAGTCCACCCAAGATGACGCCTGCTCATGACGGCGGGTCAAGCTTGGGGCCCATGTCCCTCAGCATCGGAAATGGCTCGGAAAATCCAGAAGACCAAGGAAAAGATGACTTCTTCGCGCAGGATTTCCCTCAAAGCCACGGAAAGGAAGTGCAAGACCACATGAACCTGTTGGTCGACCTGCTGGAATTCGTCCAAGATGTCGTCCCTGCCGGTGCCGAGGGTTCCGATCTCTTCTCTGGTTCAGCGGGCGGTTGCCAGTGGTTGGTGGTCGAGCTGACACGAAGCATCAGCGATGCGGTAGAACGAATCTTTC
Organism: Violaceomyces palustris; assembly: GCA_003144235.1. Classification (NCBI taxonomy): domain Eukaryota; kingdom Fungi; phylum Basidiomycota; class Ustilaginomycetes; order Violaceomycetales; family Violaceomycetaceae; genus Violaceomyces; species Violaceomyces palustris. The sequence goes on along the minus strand of KZ819687.1, from coordinate 102,615 downwards.
TGAAGAATGTGCTATATCCTTCTCTCTTGGAAAGCAGCGATTCGGATGGAAGCGCCGTCGCTGTTATGAGCTACCTGGAGGTGATCTTCTCCGTCCTAAGTGACGATCATCCTTTATCTGACGTGGTGTTCGGTTACCTGATAGGAGTGGATGGGACTGCCGCCACAGGTCCTCCGGCCACGTTGGGTCCAAATCCCAAGTTCTCGACCTCGGCCAGTGCGCGAGGGTCCGTGATCAGGAGAAGACGAAGCGTGGCGTTCGACCTGGTGACAAACCAAGTGGACCGTAATTATTACTCGGAGGCCACCGGAAGATACAGCTTGAAGGACCTCATCTCCGACAACCTCAGGGAAACCACCCAGCCTTCCTCTGCGATCGCTGCCTTGAAGTTGACGCGAACTTTGCTCTCCTGCCATGGCAGACTTGCTTCGAGGTACCTTTTGGATTCCTGGTTCACCGACCAGCCCTTGATGAAGAGCGAATCGGTTGCAAAGAGACCTGCCAGCCTTCACCCCGACCATGTCACTTTGGGGTCAGACACCGAAGGGGGAACCGACGCTGTGGTTTCGAGCCGAAGAAGCGATGGCCTCCAGCTTCTCGGGAGGTCAGCCAAACAACACGTCTTGGAACTGGACGTGCTCTCCAATTCGATTTCCAAGATCGAAACCGCAAGCGGTGACAGTTCATGGAGCACTGGCTTCTCTCGTTACCTCTCTGATGCCGAGCAGGCGATCAGGTATCACAGCTCCTTCCAGCAAGGTTTCTTCGATAGCCTAAGACTTGCGGGCCGTTCGGTCGGAAATCATACCACCATGCAAGCACCGTCACACCACCGTCTGAATGTCGGAGCGAGCCTGATGAAACACCTCTTCACCAACCTGGTGACGTTTTTCTCCAATCGACCCGATCTGAACATTGCGCTCACAGGCACTCTCTCCTCCATCGCCCAAGATCCATACCGAAACCTTCAAGGATGGCTCGTTTGGGAAGAAATGCCTGACCACGGGTTGTCGGAGGTAACCCAACTACGTGCCCTTTGCGCCGATGAAGCGGTCGACGGTCTCCTCCGCGAAAAAGCGTCACCATCCGAAAACGGCGGGTCATCGGATGAGACCACGGAAGATATTGACAAAGTAGCTCGAAGCGAAGACACTCCGATCCTCCTCGGATTGCTCCTCTCCCTGGTTGAGTCGGTGGAGCGATATCGAAACCAAGTCGACTCTTTCGAGGATCTGCTACGGGAAAGGAAGAGGGGGTTACTCTACGTCGAGAACCTCAACGAGGCTCTGAGCCTCGAATCCACAGGATCGAAAGAGGAGGGAGAGGGTTCAGCAGCGAACCCTTCCCCTCCTCCCTCCCTCTTCGTCCCCGTCGGTCGAAAGCAACCTTCCAAGGAGGCGATGACCAACAGTGGCGGAATCGAAGCCAACGATTCGACGGATTCGAACCGATCCACGTCCCTCTCGTCAAGGCAACCAGCACCACCTTCCTCCACGGAGAGACCCTCGCCAAGCGTACAAGGCTTTGCGAGGTTCTTCTCTTCGAAAGCTAGAACCCAAAAGATCCAAGACAGTCGATCCTCCAACAGGTCTCAAGAGGGTACCACGCCATCCGACGCGATCTCGGTCCCTCCTTCCAACCTCTACCAACCTAGACCCTTCGACGAACATTACAAAAGGACCGCAGGGACACTGGTCGAGACTCACCCCGCTTTTCCTCTGGGAGCGGGGAAGGATTGGTTTTGGAACCGAGAAGGCCCTGCCTCGGGTTCACTTCAGAAGAGGCGAGTCACACTTTCGTCCGTCCTGGACAATGTAGTCATCCTCGAAGAGTTCATCAAGGAGCTCATGGCCATCATCCAAGTCAGGACGGAGTTGGGGATCGATTCGATCGATCTTTTCTGACAGAGGAACAGAGGAAGGTGTATTTCATCTTTAATTTCACGACCTGCTCGAACCCATCACTTGATTGAATTGTGTAAGCATGTGAGAGGGGGGGATGGGGGGAACATTGAATCCATCGCAAAGATACCCAACTATTTTTCCAGCAACAAGTCGAACCTGGTCCATCTACAATACATAAGCCAACGTTGCAATGTTCGATCCATCGCCCGATCCATCCACATGGATTCACTTGATTCCAAGAACATGCTTTCGAAGGAAGGCCTCCTCGGCCAGCAGTGCCGCCTTTCGGTTCTCTGCCAACCGGAATCCTGATGTGGTGCGGAAATGCGAAAGGATCAGGGGTTGAGGCGGCAAAGTAGGTCAGAGCACTGTTCACCCAAAAACTCGAGGGTTTGAGGGTCCCGGATCAAAGGGATCTGGGAAATTCCCACCACCACCAACACCGCCACATCTCGTTCGGGATTCTCAATACCTCTACAAGGCAGAAGAGATCGAGCGTGAGAGGCGACGGAGGGGAGGGAGAAGAGACTCACCATGCCCCTCTCCTTCAAAGAGTAGGTACTCGACCTGTCCGTGGTTTTTCTTGACGGCATCCACGATCTTCTGGCTCTGATTGGGAGGGACGACCTTGTCAGCGCTCCCTTGTTGGATCAGGATGGGAGCTCGGATCCTGTCGGCCATGTAGATGGGAGAGCGACGCTTGTAGAGCTCGGGAACTTCTTTAGGATCGCCTCCGACCAGACGTGAACAGTAGTTGCTCTCAAACTTGTGAGAATCTTTTTTTTTTTTTTTTTTTTTTTTTGGGCCGTGACAATAAGGAAGAGAGAGAGAGAGTGAGAACGCACCAGGTGCCATTCGATGTAGGCGACGGAGGATCGGGAAAGAGGAGGGGTAAAGCAAAGTTGAGGAAGGGAAATGGTGAGCAGTGGTCATGATTCCATGCTCTGACTATTATCATTCAAAAGTTCCTCGACATCCTGTAAGTCTCACCTTGAGTGAGCATGGTGAGATCGCAGATGCCGTAACGGGAGATTCCCGCTTTAAAAGTGTCCGGGAAGAGGCAGAGGACCGATAGGACTGTGAAACCACCCGACTTTTGGTTGGTTTAAATTTTATTTTTCAGATGGAACGAGTCGAAAAGGGAAGGCAGGGGGAGTTTAGTATCTTTGGTCGGAAAAGGGAAGGACTTTGGTGCCCAAGCGTTCCCCCACACTCACTGAACCTCCAGTGATGACAATTGCGTCACGATCGACGATAGGGAGCTCGCTCTCCCGAGATTCGGTAACTCGGTTGGACGATTCACGTCCAAACATGACAGGGTAGATCTTGCGATAGATCCTCTGAATCAAGGCCAGCCTCGGCAACAGGTTCTGAGAAAAGTCGAAGGAAAGAGGAGGAAAGGGGGATGCAGCGAAGCGGCCGTGTGGAATTGGATGGTATGAGGCCTTGGTTCGATAGGACTTCTATCAACCTTCCCTTGAACTTCAAATGTGATTTGACTTACTGGGAACAAGATTTCGATTCTCTCGGTAGGCTTCCTTTCTACATCCAACCTGGCGTTCTCCTTGTGACTAGTTGCGAGAGCCAGGTAGTCAACCACCTGCCACCTCTGGAACGTTTCGTTAACAAAAAGGTCCAGAATGCTATCCCGCGACACCAGTTTCTGCGACTTGGACGTTTTGATCAACACCTGGTCCTTTCCCGCAGAGTGGAGGGGCCAAGGCAACCTCAAGCCCCTGACAGTCTCGAGCTGGATCCCAACGCATGGAATGGCTTTGACCGTCTCACAGTCGACTCTGGTCAACTTGGACCAGGCCCACGTTAATCCGGCCACGGCGCCAAACCACTTTGCGGACGGTGAGACCAGGTAGGAGAGGGCCAGGATTGCTAGCAGAGCAGTCAGGATCAGGAGGTCCAAGATTCCCCAAGCTGGTTGGGTGTTGCGAAGGCTGAACTCGACTCCTCCATTGGCCAAGGTCCTCTCAACAAGCACGGGAATTTTTCTGTTAGTATCTCCTCCCCCTTGGAGGCCGGCCTCCTTTCCGGTTGCAGGGTCCCCATGATATCGGGCACCTTTGCTCGATCCGAGGAACTCTGCTGCAGCGACGCAGTCTCTCACATCCACCACGCCCCAGTTGCCGTCCAAACGCTGAATGAATTCTCTCCCGTACCCGGTGCTTCCACCGTAGTTTACAGCACAGACCGCCCAACCTCTGCTGGTCCAGAACTGGGTGGAAAGGCTGAACCCACAGCTTTCGCCTGACGTGGGACCGCCGTGGGCTGTGACAATGCAAGGGGGTGAGGTCCCCGCTGGTCCAGAGTAGGAAGGGTTGCGGGGAGGGTAGAGGACGGCGTGAGAGCTTGAGCGAGTGCCATCTGGAAGGACAGTTGGAAATTCAATCTCCCGGCCGCGACTGAGCCAGGTCTTGTCGATGATGCCATCCAAGATCACATTGCTACTCCTTTTCAGGACCTTTATCCTGCTCTCGTCGATCACAGGACCGTCTGACTCGATCCCTTCGATATCGATCGAGACAATGGCCGAAGGCTCATCTTCACGCGTGCCAATAAGGACGATCCGATTCTCGGTGAGACGTCGAACCTGAGACATTGAAACGAAAGAAGACCTCAGCTTGACCAACTTGGAGCTGTCGAGCTCCACAATGCCCATCGCTTCAACAGCTCCCGATGAGAAAGTGACCAGGAGGCGCCTGGAATCGAGGGGCACGTAGGAAGAGTTGTTCAGGGTCCAACAAGGCGGTTGGAAATCAATTGCGGCTTTATCGGATAGGACCGGGAGGGGCTTAGAGACGGAGAAAGGAATCCTCTCATCTTCTGAAACTTCCAGGTCGACCTTGTAAATGTTGGCGAACCCGGTCCGATCACTGGTAAAGAACAATGTGCTGTGAGCTTGGTGATCCTCAGGGATCGACCAGACAGGCTGCTGCAACACCTCGTTTCCCTCTGTCCCGCCAACTGGCCTGGGATCGACGATGCGAGGAGGAGAACCAGCTTCGGCTACGAATCTGGCGACCCACAACTCGGTGCCCCAAAAAGGCATGCTGGGATGCCTCCAGCAGACCCAAGCGATGAACCTTCCATCGGAGGAGAAGCGGGGATAAGTGTAGAAGTCGTAACCTGAGCCGGCATCCTCCTGGGATGGATCGGTGTCCTGGTCGGCAGGTACGCGGCCTTGGAGGATGGTGTGGACCTTTGAGGGAGAGGTGGAGGTGTCTACGCATACCAAGCTGTTCACCACCTTATCAGGTTTGTCCACCGTGTGGTCCTCAAGCACGCTCAGGAATAGGTTGGCATTCGTCGGATGAGGCTCGAGGTCACCAAAACGGTGTGCTGGGTTCTCTGTCGTGGAACGGAAGGAAGAAACTTTGCGTTGAGTGTCCACAGCGGATGAAGGATCAAGGGCTTCAAGGGTGAAAATGCATAAAGGGAGGAGATTGAGCTAAGGAGAAGGAGTACCCGGGAGACACGACTCACCAGGAGTAACGACTTCGAGCTTGCGACCTTTGGAATGCCTGTAGACGTTGAAGGAGGAGGGATTGTAGTCGGTGAAGAGAAGATCACCGTCCACAGTGGCGGCGATGGCTCCTCCTCCGTATTCATGAACGGCGGTTCTGACATTCAAGCTTGGATTTGAGATCTCTTCTTGATTCTGGTTGAGATCGAAGTCGGGATCGATCGAGACGAGCGCCGCCCTCCCCTTTTCACTCGGTCGATTCTCGACGTATGCGATATGGTTCGAGCCTCCCCCTCGAGGAGTATACACCATGAGATCTCCGAAGAAAATGTTTTTCCCGATCATGATGTCGGCGGTGATGGGCGAGTCCCAGGTGCCGTAGGGAGCCACGGTGAAGGTTCTTGAGGCCATGATCGCAAAGCGAAGGAATATGGGTGGGGTTTGGGGCAATGTATGCGTTTTCGCCACCCTTTTTTCCGGTCTCCGACAAAGGAGAGAGAATGCCTAGTTTGGTTTTTTGATGATCCTGGTGGTAATGATGGTTGGGATTGTTTGTGGTTATGGTTGTGGTTATGGTTGTGGTTATGGTTGTGGTTATGGTTGTGGTGGTTGTGGTTATGGTTGTGGTGGTTGTGGTCGTCGTAGACGGAACCCAGCATGAATGCTGATTCTGTAAGTGTTCTGAACCCTTCTCCTTGCTCATCAGGTGCTGAGCGCAGGGCCAACGATAAAGTGGAGGTCGGAAGTGGGTTCATGATTCGGGATCAAGCACCTCGCTCTCTCTCTCCTCTTCCTTCTTTCCTCCATCCTCCTCTTGAATCGCAAGGTGGTCGTCACCAGGTACTGTAGCCAAGGCTGATCACCATCACGCCCCTCTGGAAATTCGACTTGCCTACTTCCACCGTCTCACGATCAAATCGACAAGACGATGGACCAATTCACCACCTTCTCTCAAAGGAACGTCTTCTACCTTAGGGCTTCTGCTTACGTCGTCCTCCAGACCATCCTTTACCTCGATCCTCGCCACGTCGACTGGCTCAATCACAATCCTCATATCTTCCAAGCCGTTCTGGCCATGCTCAAGACCAGGATCATGCCAAAGCTCAAGAGAGAGGCCGATCCGAACGGTCCCATATCCAAGATGAGCAAGAAGGAAAGGGTCGACGTCTACCCCGCCCCAGAATTCCAGGTGGCTTACTTTTTCAGGAAGATGGATCAGAGGCACGCAGTCCTTCTCAAGGTGGGTCCTGCTTCCCTCATAAGTCCTACTTCTTTCATAGGTGGAACGCTCTATCTGTGTTGCTGTAGTGGGGGCCTCCTAGTCCTTCCTTCTGATGACTTTGCCAACAGACTGACACATGAACGCTCCTATACTCCAACGATCATGCGATCAACACCCTTTCCACTCCACTTTCCCACTCTCTTCCAAATGAAATGGTCATGAAATGATGGGGTGCGAAACCGAAAGGAAAAGTTCCTGACTTTCCCCTCGGGACCATCAACCTCCTCTGTCAAGATCGAGGACGAGAATGACAGGGTCCATGCACCCATCCCAAGCACGAGTAGATTATCGCTAGACCCAAAGGAGGGAGCGCACTCTGTCGGAGGCAGGTGGCGTCAAGAGAAGAAGAGACAGACGACTTCCGAGTCCATTCGAGACTCTGAGGACGATCCGAACGAGAGTATGAATAATGAGCCGAACAAACGGCCCAGGTTGGAAGAGGGACCCCGCCTCGACGATGTCAGAATCAAGGTCGAAGAGACTGAGGATCAAGATGAGCACCTTTTCCCACATCAAGGCTCTCAGCCTCCGGATGAAATGGATCCAAGTCAAGATGGAATCGATCTGACCGAGGACGACCAAGAGAACACTGCGAAGCCGACCCTTCATGTAAAGTGAGTCTTCCCTTTCGAAAATCATTACACCCCCGCATCCCCCCCCCCCCCCCCCCCCCCCCCCCCCCCCCCCCTTCCCTGGGTCCATTTCGACCGTTTGGTTGGAGACCCTTGTAGGATCATGACTTATCCCTGAGAGGAATAAGAGAAAGGCGAAGGTTACTGACGAAAATAAGATTTGCATTTCTTCTCCCACTCGCACCCTCTTAACTGTTTCCTTCTCCCACTCCTTCTTTCCTTGTTCTTTTGCAGGGTAAGACATACTTAGTGGATGTACCAGGACCAGGCCCTTTCCTGCCTTCGGTTTCTTTCGCGGTCCAACTTACATGGTCTTCCAAATCTTCCCACTTGACATTCCAACCCCGTCTGTCATAACAGTACGCTGGATTCAGAATGTAAGCGAGAGGACGAAAACCGTGAAAGTATTCCCCCCCCATCCCGATGCGAATCTCATCTCATCACACCCTTGAACCTCTCTTCCTTCCCTACCGCTCCCCTTCTCTCCCAAAAAAACCAACGATTCATACACGTTCTGGGCATACGGTTAAAGTTTTGGAAAACTGCTCGTCATCGTCATAGAACCGACAAAAAGGTCAATCGCAGCGTCGCCCCACCTCTTTGGTCCCAAGCAGGCTGTGGAGAGGCGCCAACTCTCACTGACGCCTGCTCCCACCGGCTCTTCGTTGGGTGCAAGATCCTCCTCTCGTGGGCCCTCGCAGTCCCGCTTCACCTCTGTCGAGCCCGTGGTTGCCAATTCGAATAGGAACGCCAGGATTTCGACCCCTCTATTTCGAGGCATGACCCCAAGCGATCATCTCAGGAGCCCTTCACCCTCCCCTCTCCTGGATGTCACCACAGCGACGGACCAAGCAGCAAGTGTTACGAGGAAGCGTAGGGATTTATTACCGCCCGTCCCAACTTTTGGAGAAGAGCGAGATGGTGGCTCGAGCGAAGGTGACCTGGGAGGCGCAGAATTCGATCGAGAGGAACTCGACATATCGCAAGAGGCTGGCCAAGACGTAGCTTTCCTGATGGCCTCACAGATGCTGGAAAGGGAGGGTCTCGGAGGTGATGGAGGTGGTAACGACCTCGAGGATGATGACTGAGGGAGAGGAGTGCTTTCGGCAGAGGGAGGGGCAGGGCATTTGACGGTGGGTATCGATATTCAAAAGGGAAGCGGAGGGCCTGCCAGATGGTGACCAAGGATCAGGTATAAAATTCTCGCCAAGCCCGGAGTGGGATTACAAGGGAGCCTTCTATCCATCCGAGAGTTGTGAAGGCCACCACTTTTCCTGGAGCCTCAAATCGCCCGCCCTGGGATCGGGTGAAAGGGAGACCAAGACACCTTCCTTCTTGGCTAAAAGTCTGGATTTCACCCCGCTCTCCACATCATCGGCCCAACCGTCGTCGTTATATCCATCCTGGTTCCGACTTGGATCCGCGCCGGGCTTGCCTGTGCTAGCGTTAGTGGTGGTGGTTGTGGGGAAATCTTGCAAGGGCCTGTAACAGGCTTGAGCAACACAATCGCCGGCATCGTCCAAGCTCGTAGCGAAAGGCATGAGGGGCAAGAGGTAGGTCATGACAAGCCTTTTCAAAAGCGAGCTCTCCCGTGAAAGCCCGGTCTGTGGGACAAAGCCAGGTTGGACTGCCACAACTTCGATCCTGGGCACGGTTTGCTCGATTACCTCAACAGAACTACTGCGGCCGAGATGGACCTCCAGTCTCCTTCGGTAGGAGCGGATACCCACCATCTGGAGGAACTTTGATGCCGCATAGGTGTCGAGGAGGGACCAGGGATCCGAGGATTGGAAGGAGGAACGAGAAAAGTACGAATCCAGGGCATCTAATCAATGGGGGGGGGGGGGGGGGGGTTGATTGAAGGTGTAAATGAACCTTCAGTCTCCATGGATTCGAACAAGCATTTTTAAAAAAAAATTGTTAGAGGTTGTGATTAGGGACTCGCCTAGGTTCTTCAACTTGGAATGTAGTGCGGAACTGGTGAAGACGATGCGTGTGTCAAAAGTCCTTGTGGCTTGCTCCCCATCGCTGGCCTGACTTGGTGCCTTTGAGATGATGGGTGAGAGAAGATGCAAGAGGACGAGGTGGGCTTATGTTGCAGAAGGGTAGTCGGAAGATGTCGAAGCTAGGTTAGATGGTCAGACGAGGGGCTCGGACGAACATGAGGAGGGGAAAAAAAGGGGGCGGAGGAACCAGAAGCGCAAGCGACAAAAACATCGCGTCAACTCACCGACATGGTTGACGCAAGCGGTCTCCTCGTACCACCCCTGATCATCGCTAAGGACGTCATGATCTTTCTTCCAATCCTGGTGATCCTCATCTTTGACTAGGTTGCGGTTCGCTTTGGCTACGGCTGCGTTGAGAAGGAGGAGATCGAGACGAACGCCTTCCGTTTCGAACTGCGTCACCAGCTCGGTCGCCAGCCTTCTTACCGAAGCCAAGCTGCTGAGGTCCTGTTTCACATCAGGGGAGAGGTTAGCAGAAGTGAGCGAAAGCAAGGAATCAAGGCTATGGTCAGGTTTGGCCTGATGAGCTGAGATGGCGCCGCGAAAGCATCAGAGATAGATGAATAATAGTGGTAGATCACCGTGATCCCCCCTCCCCTCCCTACTCATTCCATTCAACTGGGCTGGGACCGAAGGAGCTCACCATTTGGCGAACATCTAGAAAGAGGTTGGAGGCATGCTCGGGAGAGTTGAACCTCTGGCTGGTCTGGACGAGGTCTTGCCTCGCCTGTGCGACGATCGAGCTCTGAGGGTCCCTTGAGAGGAGTATGATGTGGTAAGGGGGAGGTAGTGATGGATGTGAGGCTGCGATGATGTGTCGGAGGGCCGAGAGACCCTTAAAGGGGGGGGGGGGGGGGTCAAGGGGGTGAGAACAGTATGAGTAACAGGAGCAAGACAGAAGAAAAAAAAAGGGATTCTGAGAGGAAGTTGGACTCACGATTCCTGAATGACCTCCAGTGACGAGGATCCTAGTCATCTTTATGTTCTCCTTCAATTTGATTGGGAGAGGTGGTGAGGGTCCTTGAGTGGCTGTTGTGGGAAGAGGGAAGGTGAGGAGGGGAGGCATGGAAGGGTTGCCCCCTTCAGTGGAGAGGGGGGTTGAGTGGAGGGAGTCTCACGCAATCAATCACTCCCTCAAAGAGAGGGGCCTTGAAGGCACGGGCCACCTTGACACTGTTTCCCTCCTCTGCCATCACCGGATGATCAACTTCCTTCTTCTTGCCTCCCTTGCATTGATCCTATCTTACCCTCTCACTCCACTCCCTCAAACCCTCTCTGACTCTCTCCCACAACATAATCAAGGGGGAAGTCGAAGCGTATCCCAATGATCCGATCCATCTGAAACTAATCGCCCTTTGACAAGCTCCTCTATCCAGTCAAGACCTACCCACCCATCTCCATCTCATCTCCAACACAAGGTAGTCGGTTGGGGGGGTGGGGGAAATCTCAGTGATCAAAAGGCGGACCACCTACCTCAAACCTCCTTCTCATGAAACATCTATCCATCCGACCAACTTCCATTCGCCGATCCATCGTCAGCTCCAACGCTTCCCCCGTTGCTTTCGCTGTCGAAACGTCACGATCTCTTTTTCAAATGCAACCCACCTTCCGATCCAACGGGAGGGATCGGAACCTGAGCATCCGCTCAAGGGCTGCCGGACTCCTCTCCTCCGGCGCCAACTACCTCGCAAATCGAGACTGGCAATCGACGGCCAACTTCCTCACCGATAGTCGCAATCGTGAGCGTTACCAGTCCTCCCCAGCCGCGGTCGAAAGGCCCGTCCTCTTACCCGGTTGGGTTCAACGCAAGCCCGCCAGGGACAGGCACCCTCAGACTTGGGCCACCGCCGATAAGGAAGAGGATCTCTTCGATGGAGAGGTCGAGATCGACGTCGCCCTTGAGGGTTTCGTCGCCAGACACTTTGACTCCCCCACCAGAGGTCAGAGGCTCTTCAACCAGATGGCAAAGCAATTGGCCGGTCTTCCGAGGCTTCCCGAAATCTCCGATCCGGACTGTCTTCAAAGCTTGGGAGGTTCGGACGCCGAACTATCGGACGAACCCATGGATCTCACCACCGAGGCAGAGAGGCGGAGAAGGGAACGTCTTGGCGAGAAGGTTGTTGAAAAGCTCGCCGCCCACACGGATGATGAACTCGTCTCCAAGCTCGCCGAGAGCATGGGAGCGCTGCCCTCTGATACCAGGAGCGCCCGAGTGGCCCAGAGAATGGGTGAAGATGCCAACCTTTCTGGTTTTGGACCCGATCATCTCGCCAAGATGCAACAGAGCCCTAGTCAGCCTCCCCCTCCCCCTCCTAGACGTCAGACCTCAACGTCATCCACATCCTCTTCCTCCTACCTTGGTGGCGACGACACGAACCACAGACTAGGGGGCTCCAGATTCTGGGCGGATCGAAGCTTTGAAGAGATCCGGTCTCTACATTCCATCTTTTCCGAAAGGCTCAAGGCCTACTGGGTCTACCGATCGAGCGGAAGAGAGGTAAGGATCGAAGTCCGTCCTCGCTTGAAGGGTCAGGATCATTCCTCCAGTCATCGCGGTTCGACGCCTCTGTTGGCGGTGACGCGGCTGACGACCGATGCGACCGGTCAATTCAGCCACAAGCTCACCATCCCGTGGCATATGCTCTCCGCGTACTGCAAGCATCATCCTCCCTTGACCGACCTCCATCCCAGGGAGATCTGCGAGTTGGAGGTGAGGGCAGTGCTCGAGGGAACGACGACAGCGAGGGAAGATGGTGGTGGCATCTTGGAGAATTCGAGCACGAACGAGACGACGGACTGGATGATCCTTCCAGTTCATGAGGATGGGTCACGAAAGGTTCGGGTCATCTCCGACATTGACGACACAGTCAAGGACACGGGAGTCGTGCTTGGAGCGAAGAGGATCCTTCGAAACGTCTTCGTCCTTCCGTACAGCGAGTGCGAGGTGCCTGGAGTGGCAAAGTGGTACCAGTCGATGGTGGAGGCAGGCGTAGGGATCCACTACATCACCAACGCCCCTCTCGAGCTTCACAGCCTTGTCAGCGACTTTCTCAAGACCGTCGGATTGCCTCTAGGTCACCTCACGCTGAAGCATTATCCATCGGGTGGGAGGAGCATCCTGACGAGCTGGATGGAACCGGCTGGGGAGAGGAAGAGGGGAAGGGTGCTTCAAGTGCTTGACGAGTTCCCCAAGTCGGACTTTATCCTGGTGGGAGATTCAGGAGAGCTCGACCTCGAACTCTACAGTTCTCTCGCCTCCGAGAGACCTCACCAGGTTCGAGCCATCTTCATCAGGGACGTCTCCAGCCCCTCGTGTGTCCAGATCGAATCCGAAAGAACCTTTCCCTCCAGTTCGATGGCGGTCGAAAGGAGAGGTGGTGATGGTGATGGTGAAAAGGAGGGTTGGCTCTTCCAAGAAGACGCTCTTCCCAGCCAAAGCAACATGTCCTCCTCCACGCTCGCCAAACCCGCCAGGGCTGCGACAAGCGCCGAGGCAGCGAGGGGGAAAGGAAAAGACTGGCATCCTCCGCCACCACCTGGTCAAGCAGCACCGACGTCCTCCTTCCCACCTCCTTCGCCCTACGCTTCCAACACCAGGATCAAGAGCCCTTCTTGCACCACTTCTCTCGCTCTACCATCGAACGAGTGGACGACCACCACAGAGTTCGAACCGCCTCGACCCGTCATCCGAAGCGGAACCACCGACCCAAGGTTGGGAATCTCGGAAGTGGAACTCAAGAGGAAACAGACCTTCCTAGCCAGGATGGAGAGAGCCAAATCCATCTTACCCAGGTCGACCCAACTCTTCCTCTTCAGGAAAGGGGAAGACGTCGAGGAGATCGCCTTGAGGGTCGTTAGGGAACTTCAGAGTGGGACCAGACCTTTCGATCGGTGATTGGGGATCCCTCCCTAGACAATTCACCCTTCCCCACCCCTTCCTCATGGGAAGCTTTCGGGGGAAGGATCACCCGCACGTGGAGAGGTTAGGGGAGGGAGAGAAAGGACACGATCAAACTGTATTTTTAAGAATCCCCCAAGAATTTTTTTAAAAATGGAAGAAAAAAACCTGACCCCATTCCCTCTCGTGGTGGGAAACCTAGACGTTCTTTCCATCTTGAAGCGAGCCGAATGGGGTGGGCAAAGGAAGGTCCATACCCGGTACAAGCTTGAAGGAGGAAGATCTTCTGAAGTGGGGGGTTTTCTATTCATTCACACTTTTTTCTTGGGGGGCCGCGGGGGGGTGGCAAGGTGAAAGTGTTTGCAAATGTACAGTTGCGATGGATTCTGATGTTTGAAAAAGGGGGGGGGGGAGAAGAAAAGAAAAGAAAGGGAGAGACTGGTCTCTACGCTTCTCATGGAAGGACGACGCTGGTCTGATGACCGATGAGATCGAGTTCCTCCCTCAAGGTCTCCTCCCTGAACCTCAGTCGAATGTCGGGGACGTTGGATTTGGCCACCACGTTGCCTCTGGGTCCCGGGAGTTGGAAGTTGGGTCCCAACCAGTGACGTTTGATCTCCATCTCCCACCCGGATTGAAGGACGCTGTTCCTTGCTAGTTCGCACATGTCTGGGGGGGGGGGGGGGGGGGGGGGGGGGGGGGGAGGGAGGTTGGAATGCAAAAAAGGGCGTGAGTGGGGGTCTTCTTTCTCTTCAGTGCCTTTTTATCCCTTCCCCCGTAACTCACCGGACGGAGTCAATTTGTAGATCTGAGTGGCTACGCTGTACTCTTCGAGGAGAGGCTCCTTGGAGAGGTGGAATTGGAGAGGGTCGTCGGTGCTGATCGATACGTTCATTCCCATCTTGAGGAAGTTGGGGAAGGGGTTCCTCTCGTAGGCGAGGAACAGAGCGTTGTTGCTGAGAGGCGACATGGCCATTCCGACTTGCTTTAGCTGGTGGGATTTCGGAGAGGAGGAAGGTAGGGGTGGTCCTGTCAGATCGTGTTTGGGATCCGTCTTGGGATGCGTTCGTGGGAGAGGGGGCGCGCGGAGGACTCACGTAGTAGAGGTACTGAAGTGCGGGAACCTTTCGAAGAAGGATACCGTGGGAGATCGATTGGGAGGTGAGGAAGGCAGCCGCCAGATGGTCGGTGTCTCCTGCTTCTCCTGCGTGGGGTCGAAGGACGAAGGTGTCTGTTTGGGTTGGATGGGAACAGAGTGAAAGAGAGGGAGAGGGGTCAGTCAGGGTGTGTTTTTACATCTTTGCAATCCCACTTTTTCCAACACGGTTCTTCCGAATGGGACTGATCAACAAGAGGGTACCTACTGAATCCTCTCATCCTTCTCCACTGGTTCAAGCTGGAGATGTTTGCAAACATGTAGTACATCCTGTAAGCGGGTGGGACCCAGAGAGAGAGAGAGAGAGAGGGGGGGGAACTTTCATCAGCCAACTCTCTTCTTCTCACAAACAGCACATCTACCATATGCGAAAAAAAGGGAAGAAAAAAAAAAACTCACCAGTAATTGTAGGGTGGGCTGTGCTTGTAGTCCCACAGCTTGGGTACGGGATACTTTCGATGGTATCGCTTCTCAGGTTTGCTCTCATCATCCACAAGGTCGAATCCGATGACTCGTTGAAGGAAGATGTGCATCTTCGGGTGGCTTTGAGGGTCTTGAGTCACCTCGAACAGGGGTCCGAACACGTCTGACGAGGTCAGAAGCGAAATTGAACACGAAAGAGTGAGAGGGGGGGGCGTAAGGAAGAAGGAAAAACAAAACGAAAAAAAGAGGTTCCATCGTGAGCTCGGCCATGGATCAGAGGAAAGTCCCTGAAGCGTAAGATGATTGCGATCACGACGAAATCCTGACCATGATCCCCGTCCATTCCCTACTCACTTTGGATGATCTGCTCAAAGTTCTCCACCGTCCCGTTGGCCTTGTAGACATCGTACAGCCGAGGCACTTGGATCAGCCACCGAACGTTGGGGCTGAAGAGCTTGTTGTCCACGACCCAGCTGGCGAGCTTGTCCCACTCTTCCCTGCTCCTGCCGTAGATTGAGATTCGGTACTCTGCCATCTGGTACTTGCTCTGCTCCAGGTCCGCCATCAGCTCCTTGGTGATCTCGGCGAGGTACCGACCCTTGATGAAGTTGTCCGTCTTTAGGAAGATCTCACGGAGCCTCGATTCACCTGAGTGGGGGTTTGGGAGGAGGGAAGACACGAACAGCGATACGTCAGAGGGAAAGGAGGACGGTACCACAAGGAGCGGCGATCTGGGGCGATACCATCTTGCGATATCGCGTACTCACCCATAGGGTTGTACTTCAGATTGAATTTGTCGAACCGATGGAAGGCGTCCTGGTGGGCGTGCATGTCGAGCGTGTCGATGCTGAGATCGTACGCCGTCAAGTTCAGAGATTCGAACACTTGCTGCAAGGTCAGGCAAGCACCGTCTCGGTAGATGACCAGATCCTGTCAAAGAAATGTTTGAGCGGGTCGAGTTCAAAATTGATTGGACGATGAGGACGCGGCCACTAGTGGACTCAAGATGAGGGTTCTGGGGAATGGAACGATGGAAAGATCATGGGTGGAGGCAGGATATCCTCTGACTCACATCGGGGTGTCGCTTGATCTTGGCCTTGATGAAACGAAGGAGATGTTTCTGGTTCATCGAGGCACTGTGGTGGATGTGCGTGTCGACCTTTCGCACGTTGTAGAAATCACTGCTCGTTATCGACGCCGTGGGGAAAAAAAAAAACAAAAACGGACAAGTAAAAAAGTCTCGCTTGGCGGACGTCAGCGACTGCGTCGCATCTCCCACCAAAAAAACAAAAGCGGTGCTCCTCTCCCTTTCCTAGCCCTACCCTTCACTCACCGATGGGGCACCCGCTTCATGTCAGCTAGCTCGCGGTACTCGTTGAGAAGGATGTAAAGGTTCCACTTGCTCTCTAGGTACTTGAGTCGCCTCCATGCAAAGCTCTTGACAGGTCCATTCGAGATGACGCCGAGAAGGTAGTCGAGATCCTTGAAGTATTCTCGGATCGTGGGTATGGAGAAGATCGGCTTGGCGTTGCCCTGGGTGGTTGGTTCCTCCTCGGAAGTCGCCTCCTCTGGCGACTTTGCGTCAGGTCCTTCGACCGATTCGGTCACGATGGGCGCGGGTCCTCGGTAGACCTGGAAGACTCCAGCTTGGTCCATGGCAAAGGAAGTCTTGTCGCCATTCAGCACGTGAGCGCCTGGGATGACGATGTCCCTGTCGTTGAAGACTCCTGGTTTGCCTCCGGTGCTTTCGAGAAGCTCCTGGGCGGCTTTGGCGTTGGCAGGGCTTGCGGGAGGGATAGGAGGAGGGAGAGGGTTGACCGAGGTCGGACGAACCACGAACGAGGAGGCGGGAGGTGGATTGAAGAGCTCCCAGTGTGGACGGGGAGGAGCGGGGTAGATTCTCCAAGGTTTGGGCTCCCCGCTCGCGGGATCGACGGCGCTTCCATCGACCTTGATCGAGCCCAGCTCTGTCACTCGCTCGGCGGCAGCCTTTTCGGGTTGGTCGCTGGTGGCTGGCTGAGCGGAGGATGCTGCTTTGCGTCTCTCACAGTATTCGGCGTCCCAATTCTTCGGGTTGTCCTCCAGCTTACTTTGCAAGCTGACCGACATGTACTTGTCCCTCAGCTGGAGACAGGATTGGAGGCTTTCGTAAAGGGACCTGAGCTCTCCAGAGAGCTCTGCGTGAACACCTACATCGCTGGGAGCACCGACCATAGGGACTGAGCCGAGGGTTTGACCTGCCTGGCGAGATGTGGTGGCGCCCAGGCCGGCTACGGCTGCTGCTGCTTCGGCGGGTGAGGTGGCAAAGTGAGGCTTGTTGGCAGATGAGGACGCGTTGGCATCAGGCTGGGACTCGGTGAGCTGGAGTCCGGAGCCAAACTTTTCGTCGCTGAGGACGACGGCACCATTGGTGTTGGCCACGATCGAAGCCATCATGTCGGAAGAGGAAGCGACGTTGGGTGGAAGGACGCGGCTACCATCGCCAGAGTAATCCAGGTCTGCGTTTGGATTCGCTTGGGGCGCTGTAGATGGGGCAGGGGTGGGGAGGTGGGAGGGAGGAGCGACGACAGCGTTGGCAGGGGTGAGAGGTTGGAACCTGGGCCTCTCCGAGTTGGATGACTTGTTTTCCGAGAGGCGGCGGTGAGCCCAGTAGTGACCGTCGGTCTCGTGGAGCTTTTTCTCGTCGGCGTCCGAGTAGTGGGAGGCGTCGGCCCTGGTGGCTGGGGGGGTGCCAAGCGCGGGGGAGGTGACGTCGAAAGGGGCTCTCTCGCTTGAAGCGGGGGAGGAATCCCTGGTGGAGGGGTTGCTCTGCACAACGGAGCGGTGGAGATGGCTGGAAGGGTCGAGGGGGCTGGGTCTAGGGGTGGGCATGGTTTCTATTCCTTTTTCCTTGCACGAACGACTTGTCTCCTTTCTTTTCCTTTCCTTTTCTTCCCTCCGCTGTCCTTTGTCTTCCTTGTTGATGTCGAGATCGGAGTATCGGAGAGCGAGGGAGGAGCGGCCTTTTTTTTTTTTTTTGCTTTTTTCCCTTGGTGGTGGAAAGAGCGAGTTAGGAAGGAAGGGAAGTGTCAGAGGGAAGAGTGGAAGAAGGGGTTGGTTTTGTTCGTTGTGAGGGATGGAGAGGAAGGGAAGGATGTTCTCGTTGATACCAGTCTCAATCCAGCCACCCAAAAGTCCCAGCTCGACCTTGATCATCGGCTTCCCTCGGTGTCTCTCCCCTGTCTCCCTCTCTTTCTCTCTCTCTCTCTCTCTCTCTCTCTCTCTCTCTCTCTCTCTCTCTCTCTCTCTCTCTCTCTCTCTCTCTCTCTCTCTCTCTCTCTATGTGCCTCATGCTCTGCCTCTACCTCTACCTTACGCCCTCTCCCTCCTCTGTCAACTGCGATCTTTTTCTCTCTCTCCGACTCTGCTTATCTAGTCCCTTGACGAGCGTTTCGGCGCCTTGCTCTGAGAAACACCAACGTGACCGCGTCTTCGGATTTCACCGAGCTCAAGAGCTCAGTCGTCACCCGTGACACGATTTTTTCTCCTTTCTTCGTCTTCGTCTTCCTCTTTTTCCTTTCTTTCCTTTGCTTGGAATGATTCTCACTCCAGAAGAGTAGGAACATGCTTTCCGACTCACTTTGTCCTTTCTTCGACCTCCAGTCGGAGTCACACCGAGTCAAGGGGGGTTCGTAGAGGGAGGCAGAGGGATAGAGAGGCAGTGACAGTATGAGAGTGTATCTCTCTCTCTCTCTCTCTCTCTCTCTCTCTTTCTCGTCCTCCGTCATCATCGGAACCGTAGGCAGAGTCTGGTCAGCCAGTCAAAGAGCGTCTGCTTGATTGCGCCAAAGGGTGACAGTGTTCGTCGAGCGAGTAGGTCCTGTCAGGTGGATCTTTCACTTTTCTTTTTGGTGATCCTTCGCGGCTTATCTTTAAAGGGGAGGTGAGGGAAGGGGAGAGTCACGTGGTGATCCCGATCAAACAAACACAAAGCCGCGATCGGGCCCACCGATTGCAACCGCAGTGAGGAGAAAGAAAGCGGGAAAGAAGAAGAAGAGAGAGGGAGGCAGGAAGAGGAGGGAAGGAAAAGAAAAAAAGGAAAGGGATGGGACACGCTGGGCTCCTTTTAAAGAGTGCAGCTCTACACCTCCCCTCCTCCTCTTCCATCACCACCGTCCCGAACATCACCCCCTCCGCCCTTCCCTCCCCACTCCCCCCTTCATGGATCGTTGAATCACCAGGTAAGCATTCTTCCTACTCGATGAAATGACTCGGAGCGGTTGGACAGGGGCGCTTCCGAGTCGGTTCGCACAAACCGTGTCACGCACGCACGCACGCAAACACACACACTCGGGCGGGGATGGCGCATCGATCGGCAAAGATTTCAGTATTTATTCACACTGTCGGATGCCGCAAGTTTGCTTGAGGTCCCCTCAAACGCTGACAAGTGTGTCGAGTGGGACCCTGGTCAGCGGTGGAATGACCTTTTTACAACGGTAGATGAGCCAAACGGATCGAATCCACCCCACTGTACCCCCCTGCAGTCTTGTCCCTCCTCTAGAGACAAGGGGGAGGGTTGACTGGGGGGAAGGGGGGAGAATGTCAGGCTGGGACGGATATGGAAATGTTTGGTTGTCAGGTCGGGAGCTGGGCTCGATCGGGGAGGGGTTCCGATCTCTCCCTCCCCTTTCGTCTCCTCTCTCTCAAAGCAAAGCACGACATGCGCTGACACGACAACCTGCGACGTCTCTCAATCTTCCCTCTCGCTTTTTGCTCTTTTGACAGCGTTGTTCTGGCCCGTTCTCGAGGATGAGAAGAGAGGTCCCGTGGTCCTAAGGGAGTTGGCTCGGAGGATCGGCAGCTGGCCTGCCGACTGATGATACTAGTGTTCACCACCCCTTTGTACACACCTTTTTTTTCTAACACTCTGCACGAACGAACGATCTACTGTACTCGAACATTGGGCCCCAGCGCGTCCGTCTCCATTTGTGTGACCAAATGACGTTCGCTTGTGAGGTGGAATCCCTTCTTTGCGATGGCTAGGGTGTTAGGGAAGGTGGGGGAGAAAGAACTTGGCCAAGCTGGATGGATGAGCTTGCTTCAGCTGGGAAAGGAAGTGGATCGATCGGGCGTTTGGATCGAGAAGGCTGGGGTGCTTTGGACAACTTTCTTCCACTCTTTCTGGTTCCCTCGTGCACATACTTTGCGGATGGCCATGTCTTTTGGTAGCGATCCTGGATCCTTGACGAAAGGGTCTTGTCTGTGCCTGTGTGTGTGAGTGTGTGATGATTGGTTCCGTCTCCACACGGAGGACTGTGACTGGAGCCTGGCTGCTCGTACGAGATAGGCAGGAAATAGGCGGATGGATGGAACCGGGGCTGATCGGAAGGGAGGCGGGTGTGTTGGATTACAAATCCAGAGCTCAAGGCTCTCGCTCACTCATTCACGATGGTCCCTTTGCCCGCCATCTCCTCCTCGCTCTCCTCCCACCCTCCTCTATTTTCCCCTTTTCTTTTCCTTTTTGTTTTTCCCTTATTCTCATTTCGAATCTACTCTCCCATCCTCCCCGCAAACCGACGCATCCCTCTGCCTTTTCAACTCGCAGCCCTTAGGTTGATTGTAATCACTTCCACCATCTTTTTTTGATAGCATTACCGCTCGATCTCACTCCCTCCCCCCTTTCAGCCCGCCGTCAACCCTCTCCCATCACCATCGCCCCTACACCTCTCTTAGTCCCACTCACACCCCTCCTCACCTCCTTCCCTTTCTTTCTCTCTCTCTCTCACACTCTCACGCCTCCATTCCTCTCAAACACCCAACACCCCCCCGTTCGCATTCACTTCACCTACTCCACTCTCCCTATCCCTCACTTTTCTGGCGCACAACCACCACCACCACCACCACCACCCTCAGCATACATCCTTCCTCCAACAGCGGTCCAAATCCACCATGGCTCTCCGATCCGTCAACCCGCTCGCCGTAAACCTCAGGCTGAGCTCGGCAGCTCTCAACCCTCACATCCGTCTCATGTCCATCGGCGCACGCTCCTTCTCTACCGGAAACCAACACCGATCTGACGCGGCCGCAAGGCCAACCTGTGAGTCAACCAACTCGATCCCCCTCTTTCCCTCTCTTCCCTTCTCCTCTCTGCAGCTTTTTCAAGTTCCTCCACAGATTCTCGTTACTCGGAAGCTCGCCTCCTCCTCTCCTATTCCAAGACAAGACATGGCCAAGCGAAAAACTTTGGGAACGAGGATGGCAGCATACACGTACCCATCGACACTCTTTGAGAAAACGAGTGATCAAAACGGCTCTCTTGCTGAAGGCAGGGGGAAAGGAGGGGGGAGGCGCTGAGATGGGATGTAGTTTCGATCCGCATATGTTGGCCGATCCTTCGAGATCCTTGGATGAGTCCGCTCTGACCATGACTTTCCTCGTATCGGTGAACACCAAAACCATTTCAAAACCCTTTCCCAAACAGCATACATCAAGGGAACCGTCAACGAGCCAACCTCTTACCCAACACCCAACGCCGTTCACGGCTCTTACCACTGGGCTTTCGAGCGCGCCGTCAGCGTCGCCCTCATCCCAATGGTCGCCGTCGGTATGGTAAAGCACGGGGCCTCGGGCCTCTTTGACGGCGTCCTCGCCCTCACCCTCCTCGTCCACTCCCACATCGGCTTCGACTGCTGTCTTCAAGATTACCTCCACAAGCGCAAGTTCCCCATCGCCGGCCCCCTCGCCTCCTGGACTCTGAAGGCAGCCACCCTGGGAACGCTGGTCGGTCTATATGGTGAGTGTCTCCGTCCGGGGTTTCTGGGCGGGCGAGCCGCAACGATGGTTTCATGCCAACGCACGTTCGAGCATTTTCCGATCGCTGATGTGTCACCTCGCCTCGCTTCCCTCTCCTTTCCTTGGCTCCTACATCTGCCCCTTGTGACCAAAACAGAGTTCAACACAAGTGAGTCATCGAATCTTCATCCAGAGCTTTTTTCTTCCTTTCCTTCTTTTCTTTCTCCTCCTCAAAACACCTCCTCTGACCCTCTTCTATCGCCTCCCCTCCGCCCCATCATCTTGCCTTCTCCCCTGCCTTTCGAACAGATGACATTGGTCTCACCGAGCTCATCGCCAAGCTCTGGACTGCATGAGGAGGGATGGAAGGCAGAGTGCCTTGAAAGGCCGGAGGAAGGATTCCCATCCGCGTCGAAGGTCGGGCCCCTCTCCTTGCTGACCCTTGTTCCGCCTCAGGGCGTATCACAAGCCACTCTCCTCCCCTCGCCCTATGGTTTCTGGTAATGACGCATTGAGATTGATAAACGAAACAAACACACAGAGAGAGAGAGGGAGAGAGAGAGAGAGAGAATCACGATCGGATCGGTCAAAAGAAGCTGCCTTGGGGGAAACATGAGTTCTAGATTTGTGCCAGAGAGATGATGTCCCTTTTTTGCTCTCTTTCCTCTCATCTTCCACCTCCCTCTTCCCCCATCCCTCGAAGCGCACTCCAGATGATGAGCAGAAAAATCGCCTGCGCGCTCTAGGCTCAGGCGAATGGATGAGAGAAGGTCAACCGGGGGGGAGAAAATCGCCAAGCCTTTGAGAAACGTTTCGGCAGGGGTTTCGGAACCGTCCATCGCGAACGAAGAGAAGGGAAAAAGTTTGGGGAGGAAATGGTGGTCGAGAGATCCCTCTGGTGGGTTTGTGGGGGGAGGACAAGCGTCGGGAAATCGGCAAGGTGGGGGAGGCTTGAGAGGTTGGATGAGAAAAAGCATCTCACTCGAGGATGAGAGATCCCTTCCCACCACTTTGGGCGCTCCAATTCTTCCTTCCTTTGTTTCACTCTTGAACCCTTCCCCCACGAACTGGGGAGAGGACTACTCGGATACCAGCTTGGTCTTCTTGACCCTCTTGTTGCTTGTGACCTTGCCGGATTCGTTGGACTTTTCCAGGTCGGCCTGAGCCGTGGATCTCTTGACTCCGATCATGGTCTCGTTTTCTGTGTGTGGGGGGGGGGGGGGGGCGGAGTTGGCAGGTGAAGTGAGCATTCGAAAACACAAGGTGAGAGGGAAAGGAAAAAAAAAGGGGATGGGTTTCAAACTCACGACCCTGATGGATCAGACTGTCGACAAACTCCCTTGAACCAGCGGTGAGGTACCTGTGAGAGACTCCCCTTGCGGTCATAGGTTTTCTCAGCAGGGCCTCGAGTCGTTCCTTGAGGTTTCGGACCTTGTTCTTGGCCAGTTTGGCTTGCCTGCTCTCTCCGTTCTTCTTGTTCCCCTTTCGTTTGGACTCGACGTCGGAACCGAGCTCGTTGTCAGGATCGAGGTCCGAGGTCAGTTCCAGCTCGGCCTCCTCGGCCAGGTTCCTGAGCCACGACTCGTCGTGAGACGCTTTGGACTGCTTGTGCTCGGCGTTGTCGATCTGCCTCGCAAGGTCGATCCTGGACCTGAGGTCTGGAAGGAAGGAGTACTCGACTGGTAGAGGGTTGATCTCGCCATCTAGGGGGGGGGGGGGGGTGAGGTCACCGCATCACACGACACGATCCGCAAAGGGGGTTGGGTGGAGGGAACGGAGGGCAAGCGATTTTCCGCCAAAGGCAGAGTTAGGATCCGTCAACGTGCGGAAAAGAATTCTAGAACCGAACCGGCCGGGGGGGGGGGGGGGGGGGGGGGGGGGGGGGGGGGGGGGGGTAATTTACAGCAGGTATTTAAAATGCAGTCGATCCACTCATCGATGCGATCGAATACTAGCCAGTGCGATCGGGGAATACGAAGGTATCAAATCGAACGTTAATTGTCAAACAGAACTTTTTTTCCCTTTTTTTTTTTGGGGGGGGGGGGGGGGGGGGACAGCCGGCCGAAGAGATCGAACTCACTCCTTCCCAAAGCTCTGTTTACGTCATTCCAGACCCTCTTCTCCTTGGGCTCGACCAGGGCGACCGAGACACCCTTGCCACCGGCTCTGGCAGTCCTACCCGATCTGTGGACGTACGTGTCGGCGGTCCTCGGGAGCTGGTAGTGAACCACGTGATCGACGGCGGGGATGTCGAGACCCCTTGCTGCGACGTCGGTAGCCAGTAGGACCGAGGAGGTGGGCCTTGCCAGACCCGAGCCAGAGACTCCGTTCCCCATCGTGACGCCGCTGACGTTGGAGAGCTTGGCGGATCTGAACCTGTCGAGGTTCTTGAGACGTTGCTTTTGCTGCAGCTGCGAGTGCAAGGGGAAGACACTCAGCCCGAGGTTGGATAGGATCGGCGTGATCCTTCGGATGCCGTCGATCGAGTTGAGGAAGACGAGCGTCCTTCCGGGGTATCGGAGGAGGAAGTAGTAGAGGTAGAGGTCCTTGTCCTTGACCAAGCACTCGACCTTGGTCTCCGTGAGCCCCTCGGGGAGGCCTTGGCCTGGGGTCAGGTCCACCACCTTTGGGCTCGGGTCCCTGAAGTCGACCCTCTCCATCAGGTCGTCAAGCGTGCTTCCAGAGGCTTTGGCGCCCTTCTTGGAAAAGACCTTCTTGCTCCGCCTCTTTCGCAGGTTGACCTGCAACTCCTTGCTCAGGGTCGCCGAGAAGATGAAGGTTTGCATGTCCGGGTTGGCCTTGACCTTGCTGAAGGGCAAGAGTCTGAGCGTCGCTTGCTCCTTATCCCCATCCTCCTCCTCCTCCTCCTCCCCCTCTTCCCCTTGCTCGTCCGATCTGCTCCCCTTGGGAGCGGTGATCTCGTTTCTTCGAGAGACTAGGTTGAGGATGTACTCCATCTCGGCAAAGTGGCCGACCTCAACCATCCTGTCCGCCTCATCCAGAACAAGGAATCGGGTCCTCTTCAGCCTCAGGGCGAGGTCGTCGTCGGTCCTCAACATCTCCCAGAGGCGACCGGGCGTGGCAACGATGATGTCGACGCCGTGCTCGCCTTGCTCTATGAGCCTCCTTTGCTTCTGCTCCGACATACCACCGCAGACGGTGGCGATGAGAGGCCTCTTCTTGAGAGCGATCTTGGAGATCGTTCCGTCCTCCGCGTTTTGACAGCTCGCCTTGATGAGGGCGTTGAGGTGAGAGGAGACCTGGAGCGCCAATTCACGAGTCGGGGTGACGATGAGGGCTCCGAGGGGCCTGGGAATCCTTTCACCATCTTCGGTCTGCTCTTCTTCTTCCACCTCGTCCTCCTCGCCTCCTAGCTTGGAGGAAGACGCGCTAGGCTTGGACTTGATCAGGGCATCCAGGATGGGAAGGCCGTAGGCCAGGGTCTTACCACTTCCGGTCTGGGAGATCCCGATCACGTCGCGCTTCTTGGGATGCACCCGGTGGCCTGGTTGCCCCTCGCCTTCGCTGTCCGTTGCGGCGGTTCCCATGGCAAGAGGAAGGGACCTACTCTGGATCTCGGTGGGCCTGGTGAACTTGAGGAGATGAAGCGCTCTCTTCAGCGCTGGATGAAGATCGTGGTCGGCCCAGTGTGGCAGGAGATCCGAGTCAAAGCTGTCGTCCTCCTCCGAATCTGAATCCTGGTCCATCATGAAGGATTTGGCCTTGGAGAAAGCTTCCGCAAGCTCTGCATCGTCCATCTCGCCATCGTCTTCAGCGTCACTTTCCGCTCCCTTCCCTTCAGCCTTTCCTTCTTCTTCCTCTTCTTCGCCCTCTTCTTCCTCTTCTTCGTTCCCCCCCTCCTCCTCTCGCGCTGCATCCTTCTCTTCCAACCGGCCTCTGGTGTCGACTGGCTGACTGGCGATCTCCTCCTCTTGCTCATCTGATCCAAAGTCTTGAAAGGGGAGCTCTTCTTCTGCTTCTCCATCTTGGACCTCTTCCTCCTTCCCCTTCCCCTTCCCCTTCCCCTTGGCTTGGGACTGGGGGGTCAGAGGGACGGAGAGAGGGTCCTGATCTAGGACGTTGAACTTGACCAGCCTGTTTCCCCTCTGATCGTCGTTGTAGACGACCTCGACGCCTTCGACCTCCTGTAGACCCATGAACCCGGCATCGTTCTCGTCAAACCCTTGGAAGAAGTCCTCCTCGGTGGTCCCTCCGGCCGAGTTGGAGACGGTGGGGAGCTTGACGGTCGACCATGCGAGCGAGCTGTGAGGGACCTGCTTCCTCGTTGGCTTGCTCTGATCGGTCCTGGAGGAGGAGGAGGAGCCAGAGGGCTTGGATGGTTTGGACTTGGCTTTGAACCTCTTGAAGGGCTTCTTGGTCGAAGTTGGCATGGCGTGTGAGGAGAGCGGAGGTAGCTTCCAACCGGGTTGTATGCTATCGATGCGGGCAGGGGGAGGGTGAGGGGAGGGTGAGGGAGAGAGAGAGAGAGAGACCCAAGATAGGTAAGCTGGAAAGGAAGAAGGGATGTGCAAAGGTGGGTGAGAAGGAGGAGGAGGGAGGAGGTGGAATCAAGGTGAAGAGAGGCCAAGCCCCTTCATCATCTGCGAGAGGGTTCCAACTTGTCGAATCGCGGCGGTTTGGTGAATTCCAAAAAGACTGCGGTCGATGTATACAGTGACGATTCATGACTCTAATGGGTGGATCGCTCTGAATACAGCCATATCCGACGCACGATTTGTGCCGGTGTGGGTTTCGATTACAAGGAGGATAAGAGCAAGCAGGAAGAGTTCAAACCATCTCGTCCGTTCCTATTCTCCCCTCTGCAAAGCTGGAATCCAAAAAGAAGAAGAAGAAGAAGGAGAGGAATAAGAAAGGGAGTAAGAAATTCAAACCCCACCCCTCCACACTCAAAAGGGTCACAGCTCCCCCCTTGGACAACCGAGAGGTGGTCTGAATGCTTCCATCCTCTCCCTCCCTCTCCCTCCCTCCAAAGCTTCCTCTCCAAGCTTCCCCCCCCACCTATCCTACAACCCAAAATGCCCACCCAGTCCCAACCCTCCCCCTCCTCTTCCTCCTCCCCTGGAAAGGACAAAGGCCTCGACCTGTCCCCGGAGGAGACCGAGCTCGTAGAAAAGTGGAAACGATCCATCGCAGACAGCGATCCTCTCGAGCTTAGTCAAGACGACGACGACGACGAAGACGAAGACCGGACGCTTTCAAAGGACAGCCGAGTTCCACCAGCACAACAGCACGAACATCCGGAAAAGCATCTGCTGATCGACGACGAAGGCAACATCACACAAGAGGTACGTTCCTTCCTCTCATCTATCCTTTTTTTTCACCTCCTTCCTCTTCTCTTCTTTGGATACGTGCAAGGGCAGTCGCATCTCTATTGACCTTGAATGCGCTCTCTCTGTGTCTCTCTCTCTCTCTTCCCATCTCTCCCTCTCCTCCTGTCTCTCCCTCTCCACCTATCTCTCCCTCTCCTCCTATCTCTCCCTCTCCTCCACGTGAACAGTTCGAAGACGTCCTGAGCCACATCTTCCGAACCTTCTCTTCCTCCTGCTCGGCCAAACCCTCCTCGGATCGACAAGGTCGGACGGAGGTGGAAAAGGGAGTCAGGCCATCCAAGTCGGCCATCCTTACCGAATCCGACCTGGATCGCTTCGCCACCCTCACCAACGGTTCTCCCTTGAGTCAAGAGTCCAAGCAGGAGATCGCAGACCTCCTCGACACGGATCAACAGGGCAACCTCACCTTCGAAGGCTTCCTCTCCATGTACACCCTTCAGTCGGACAACGAACCTCAAGAGACCTTCAAGGATCTGCAAAAGCTCGGCTTCGACTCTCGATTGAACCCCATCCACACCTCCGTTCAGAACTAGCGAGGGCAAGATTCCGAAAGGGCTCTCCCAAAAACCTGGTGTCGCCATTCCCATTCCACCTGGGAAAACCGGATCCCACTTCGCCCCAACCCGACCACAGCACGCCCAAGACGAAGAAATGGCATGTAGAGTACAATCCAGAGCGCGAAACGCGCAGTGAAAAAAAAAGTGCAGGATGTGAGAAAAATTACAAATGGATACCCTCATTCGCGAAAGGTGGGAAAGGCGCTCATGCTCCTGGTGAAGGCCCCAAAGGCGTGAACACCTTCCTCCACTTCCACCCTCATCCTCCACGCCTCCTTCGTCACCTCTACCCCTTCCAAAGTGGGGTCCTCCTTGTCATTCCATTTTTTCCATTTTTATTTTTATTTTTAGAAAAAAATCCCGTCAATTCATTTTCGGGTGGGGAATGGGGGTTGAAGAAGGGTCAGGGTGGTATCGATTTCAACTTTCTTTGTGGTTTGGTTGGGGAGCGGGGGGAAGAATCTGGTGCTCGAGGGCTTTTCGTCCGGATCAAGCCCTGACGACCAGGAGGACTTCGGGGAACTGTCCTGCCGATGGGTCCCACCTCTTCAACCCCACCTCCCACTTCCAGCCGAGATGGTCGCAAGGTCCCCTGCTCCCCTCCTTCCTCTCCACTTCCTCCTCGGGTCCCGAGAGACTCACCTTTTCCTTCCCCTCCGAACCGACTCGCACAAGTTTCCTGTCGACCAACCAGACCCTGTTCCTGAAGCCGATCTGCCTCAGACCCGAGCCTGGCTCCATCCGACACTCTCCGCCGACCTCCTCCTTGCCGTTGCTGCTCCACCGAGACAATCTTTCGGTGTTGGCATCCACGCAGCTCTGGGCGATCTCCCTCACGTCCGACTCGACCAGTTCCGCCCCGGAAGAGAGGTGCGAGAGCACGTGGACCGAGGTGAGCTTCGGAATGGATGCTAGGATCCGCTGGAGCTTTGGCTGAGTGAGGTTGAGGAGGAGAGTTGGTAAGTCAAGTGACACAAGGGGTGGGAATGGGTGTAGGGAATGGGAAGGGGAAGGAAGTGAGACGCCGCCCTCCAACTCACCACGTCATCCTCCCAGATCTGGATCACGAGATCCTCCAGCGAACGGCAGGATCTCGAAATGAGTTCAAGTTGATCCAAAGAGATGCCGACGCCGTAAAACCTGAGTTTCTTCAGCCTCCCTCCACGATGATCCGTTAGCGAGCGGAGCAAGTTCCAAGCCAAGGTCGGAATCGTAGGTCGGATGTGGATTTGAGGCGAGGGATTTCTCAGAGTGGCACCGTCCCGACTTGCCTCCCCATTCTCGACCAAATCCAAACCCGATTGGGCGACTCCCCCTTCCTCGTACCCAACGTCGTCTTGTTCGTCTTCATCCTCGCCGAGAGCCGGAAGGCTCCCGGCACCTGCGTAGTGGGTGAACTCCTCCAACTTTGGAGCGTCCCGCACTAGCTCCTCGAGGTGGTGGTAGAACTCGGCCGCTCCTTGCGAGTTACAAAGTCGAGAGCCAGAACCGCCGCTGCTGCTGGATCGTGGGTACGTGATGGAGAAGAGCCGCAGAGATGCGAGATACGGTCTCATCGATGATAGGCTTGAGGCGCTCTGAATGCATTCAATTTGAATTTTTTTTCCCCAATCATGCGATGGAGTGGGGAGGGGGGAGGGGGAAAAGGATCAGAGGAAGGGGTGGTAGAGGTTTTGGAGAATTCATCGCCTGAGATCATTGGTCTTGGGGTGAGTCTGGGATCGCTGCTCGATGGTGGCGACTCACCACATTCAGACCTTCCAAGGCCAGCTCTTGGATCCCGGCTGGTTGGATTCCCGACTCGGAAGATGACCGGAGCAAGGAGAGGATGCCTTCGCCCGTCACGGCCCTGCAACCTACGAGGGAGAGCCTCTGGAGGTGACCAAGGTGAGGAGCCATGGCTTTGATGTGGGCGTCGGTCAGAAGCGGAGAGTGTTGAGCCAAGATGCTCAGGCTCTTGAGACCCTCCGACCCTTTCACTTGACTTTCTTGAGGTTCGGAAGTGGATACGGTGGAGGAGAGTTTCGTAACGATGTCGACCAACGAGTTGACCACCCTCCTGTCCGGCAGGATGATGCTGAGGTTTCGAAGCTGGGTCGGTAGTCTTTGGATCAGGAGGGAGGGAGACCAGGTCCTCGAGTCGCCTGTGATCTCGAGGCTCTCCAATCCACGAGGCGAGAGCAAAGCCGGGAGTAGCCTATCGTTCAAGCTACCGGTCCTGGTCCAACAGAGCTGGTTCAATGAGGTGGCTTGGAGGAGGGCCTTGGTAATGTCCACTTCGAGCTTTTCGAGCTGTTCGGCGGAAAGACCGAAGGGGAAGACCCTGAGTTCGATAACCTTTACGTAAGAGGCCAGCTCCCTGTTGGAGGCCAACGTTCTGAAGACGAGCCTTAGCCTGGTCTGATCCCTTAGGAAGAGGTTCTCGTAGAGGAGCGGTGTGGCGGCTCGGTTGAACGTCTTGGAGACGAGAGAGGAGGAAGCCAGGTCTTTGACCCTGTGTTGGAGTTGGGATAGGATCGGTACGAGGAGATCGATCGGTAGGGAGAGGAATCCCAGCTCCTGTCCAGTGATCTCGTCCATGTTGGCTAGCTTGGTTGTTGTGAGCCAGGCAGCGGGGTTGAGGTCACCCGTGGTGGAGGGTTGGCAAGTTCGTCGCAAGCCAAGGGTGAGGGGAAGGAAAGGGAACAGTTCAAAAAAGAGGTATTCTAGGCTACATGACAATGGCTGGCCCTGATATTCGCTTCTGACATCACCCGATTCCTAGAATGGTGATCCGGGTGAATGAATTCGACCGAGGAGAGTGAAAGGTATGCGAGAAGACTGTCGAGATGGGTAGGGCAACAAGGTCTGAGTCGAGGCGGTTGGTTGGTGGCTGAGAGCCAAGTTCATGTCCACTCACCTCCTCCGTCTGACGAGGGTTGCGAGAAGAAAAGGAAAGGGAAATCCGGTCAACCGAATAAGGTCTGTGCGCCGCAGAGGTTCACGATTCTCTTCCTCACCATCTCCCTTCTTTCCCCTCTTTCTCCCTCCCTCCCTCCTCTCCACTCTCACTCCCTCCATCCCCCCTTAGGCACTGCATTCCCTTGCCTTGCGATCCACCGAACAAGCGATACAAAACGATTGTAGGACTCAAGCATCATGGCAGCTCCACCGCCATCAGCCGCCGATCAGGAGGAACAGATCCGCATGCAATCCTTCTACCTAGAGAATGTTGGTCACAACGCAAGGCAGACCTACTAGTGAGTCCCTCTTCACCTCTCCATCCTTCCTCTCTGGATCGAATCTACACTCACTTGATTCTTTCACATCCATTCATTCGAAAACAAAAATGAAAATGAAAATAATACCCCACACGGCCCCTTCCTTTTCACTTCCTCCTCAGCGTCAGGTCCACCTCTCTATCCGTGGCAGGCTCGGTGGCAGGCGTCCTGGGCCTGACCAACTTTTCGGGCTTCTACTTCTACCTGTTCAGCCTCCTTCTAGTCAACGGTTGCATCCTTCTCATCAACGCCAAGGCTCAACCTTCAAAGTACTTCATTGCAGGTCCGAAGCAATCTGGTGCATCGAGTCGGCTGGGATCTAGCAGCGTTGGCGACCAAGGCGTCGACTCCAAGCGGCGTTCCACCATCAGACCAAAGAGTCTTGGTGGTGGTGGTGGAGGAAATGTTCTGACCGCGTTGGATCTGGCAAAGTTGACCGTCGAGGGCGCCCAGGATAACGCTTTCAGCTACGTACTTTGG
>KZ819687.1:0-71330 GCA_003144235.1 Violaceomyces palustris | reverse complement strand
CTCTGATCATCTGAAAAGAAGATGAAAGCTGATTCCGCCCTTCCCTTCCCTCCCATGAATCGAACGTTCAAGTTTACGACTAAAGCTCTGTGTCCTGTGCCACTTTGTAAATAAGGGGAGCCTTGGATCGATGGGAGGAATGGAACACTCATCAAAAAGGCCCATATTGACCAGTACCTTGCACTCCATGACTTCAAACGCAGTCAATTCATCATCGTGAGGAGAGTTGAAGCCAAGATTGAAGACAGACCTTCTCCGAGGTTTGATTTTGGTTTGGGATTTACATTTTTCCCTTTTTTTTTTTTTGTTTTTTTGCCTTTTTTTTTGGGGGGGAATTGCGGAGGGCAAACGCACAGCAGTCGATTACAATAACAGGACAGAGTATGGAGAAATTGACGACTTAGACCCTCTCGTCAACTTTCAAGGCATTAAAAAGCGCTTGGGCGATAGAGCCCCGGTCGATTGCGATCCTCAGTCGACCCTTGATACGATGGTTGAGACAAGCTTGGCGCATTCAAGTTCCTCGTCCGTCTACAGGCCAAAGAGGAAAATCTGTCGGATCAGTACCTGATCAAAGAGACTAGGTTGGAGAAGAGGATCATAGGGCGATCCATTCGCTCACCTCACAGATGAACCAAGGGATTCCTGTCATCTCTCCTGGTTTCAACCCAGCGTACGTTATCCTCGATACTCCGCTACTGCGTTGAACTTGGTGTCCTTCATCCGCATTGCTAATGCAGATCGGAGTTGAGGCCAATTTATCCGCCAAAGATTCCCTCAGCTCAACGCTGTTCTCCCCGATACCACCGCTGAAGACGACAGCGTCAATTGCCCCGTGACTTGAAAGCTTGACTACATGCCATACGTGAGACCGGATGAGTAAGGGGCTAGGTCAGTTGGATCGCTCACTTGATCATTTTGTTCCTTTTTGTTCCAGTTCACTCGACAAGCAACTTTGGATTGTCACGATTTCGTTCATCTCTCACAGTAATAACTTCCTAGGTATCCCACCACTCGGTCGACGAACAGGTCAAAGGTAAGCTGGGCTGCAGCTCTTTGCGCGGGGTCCGCCTCCTCGTCCTTCGTCAGTTTGACGACGTCGGAGAAGATCGTAGTCCCCGCCAGAGCTTTGAAGCCGCTTTGGGTGTTCAGTACCCACTCTGACCAATCGATCTTGGTGTTTCCGACAGGGACCATGATCCTGTTCTCCTTGCTTCCGAGGGGACTGGAACTCGAATCTGTTCCGAATCTTGGAACTGCCGACGACGGTATCTCCAAAACGGGTCTTTTGCTGATTTTCGCGCCCTCCGAGCAGGGTTCCCTTGAAGGGACGATGTGGTGGCTCAGAGCTGGGTCCACACTTCCAGATCTGGTACTGCCTGGTAAACCTTCCAAGGGTGTGAGTCCCATGGTAGTATCTACAGGTTTACCCTTTGCTATTGCGCAAAGAGAGGTACCGCTACCTAGATGAGCTGCGATGATGCTGACCTCATTTTCAGGTTTGCCCAGATGCCTGGCCATTTGAGAAAGGACCGAAGCGTACGCCAAACCCTTGTTTAAGGCGAAAAAAGGGAATGATTGGATCGATGATTCAGCAAAAACCAGTATCCGGGTAACCAAACCAATGGCTCGGGACTGGTACTTCAGCTCAATGAAAGGTCAAGAGACTCACATGGAATCCCCATTTCCTCAGCTCCATGCCACCTGGCAGCCCAGAGGCGGCCGCATGAGGATGGATGGGGTACGTTCTAACTTCAGCAGGGAGTTCCGCATGAAAGACGGTATCGAAGCAAGCATAGTTTTCGGGAACCTTGCCCTTGCCCTTGAAAATTTCCAGGCAGGCTTTGATAAGACCCAGAGCGGCAAAGTTGTGCAAAGGCGCAAAGGTTGAGATCTGTTCGAGCATTTCCAAGCTCTTCGAAGCTGGGTCTCCCGATACCAATAGTGGGTGATTCAAAGCTGCTCCGTGGACTATACGGTGAGCGATAGCCCTGATCCTTGCACTGAAGATGTGCTCGCCTTCATCGCGAGGGGATAGAACGTCGATCAGATCAAGTATTCGTTTCAAGAGGTTGGGATCTCCGAAGTTGGCATGGTCGAGGGTCTTTGTGAATGCATTTTCGGCGCAAGAAGAAGAGCAAAAAAGAATAGGAAAAAGGGCTTTGGATCATTACTCAACAGAGCTGTTTTGTAGAAATTCAAGATTAGTTTTAAGGAAAACCAAGACGAAGATCTTGTAGCTCACCCTCGTGAACTTTACAGCCCCCTTGTCGAGCTCTACTTCGAGCTTGGAGTGCGTCTCCTCAGCTGTGGATCCGGAAGCGGCATAGTAGGTGGAAGTGGCATCAAGTTTAACGCTAGCAACCAAGATAGGATCGATCGAGACTCCCGAGGGCTTGTCCTTGCGCAGGGTGAAGGCTTTGATTTTGAGAGACGATGATCCGCTACCCTTGCAGATGAGATCCGCCGTGTCAAGAAAATCATTTCCGCGTATGGCCAGATGAGGGGGGTGGGGCGGAGGAGAAAGTGGAGCAAGCCATATGGTGAGCTAGTCAAAAGGCGTCTTCAGAGGTTCAGCTCGATACACCTACCAATTAAGGCAAAGGACGACAGGATCAGTACCAAACATGTTTGGATCGGCCTACCCCTGCTACCTACTGTAGCATACACGCTGGATACACGCCGTGAATTGAGAGCAAATCCTTGATTCGGGTCAGGAAAGGATGCAAGGAAAGAAGGATGGACGGTTAGATGTGTGGATGGATATGTGGGTGAATAGATGGATGGATGGATGGATGGATGTAGGGGGGAAGGAAGAGAGGAGTAGAAAGGAAGGACAGTCGCTCAATTCTGACTCCTTTCCTCCAAGAATCCTGACAACTCAACGAATCGAGGGATTCAGACAAAGACACTTGGACTACGATTCGCCCTTTGTTCTGTCCGCTTGAAGTACGATCTCGAGATGACGATCTTCAACTGCCAAGACGAGAATGCAGCCCCATGCTCATCGCTCTCTCTCTCTCTCTCTCTCTCTCTCTCTCCAAAGCCAAGCTGCAAGATTATTTTTTTCATGTTATTTTGGTTCCGTTAGATCCTCGCAAGAAGGGTTCGAATGCGATTCTGACTACGTCTAAGTCACAATCAGCCAGAGTGAATGCTATCCCCCAGTTCTGCGGCGTCCTCCTCGACTTGTTCAAGAATCTCTTGGATGCTCTCTAGAAGGGGGAGAGACCGAAGGTGAAGGTAATTCTTGGATGGGGCTTCCTGAAGGGTCCGAGAAGACGACGTTTGATTCTTGTTTCGCATTCCATCACTTGGATGTGCCTTTGGCTATGAGCAAGCTTCGTAATTGACTGCATCTACGTCCTGATCAGGGAGAAGGGTTGGCAGACGAGCGTCAAGAACTCCAAGGGTTCTAGACACGCCTCGCACTCGCTCTCCTTCGTCTTACTCGAGACTTGGCAACCCCGTGTCAAGCTCGAGCAGTAGACCAATCGGACTGAGAAGCGTGCCATTTCCTCTTAGCTCAAGCAAAAGGGATGCGATTCTCCTTCCAACACCTCTCGTCCTCGATCCGAATGACGGGAGCGAGACAGGGTTTGAGGAAGGATCCAAAGGGGTCAGACGAGGCGAGATAGGAAAGTACAAAAACAATCGCATGTAAGCTACTTCTCCGTCATCGACTCGAAACTGGTTGTCGTCATCTTTCCAACACACTCACGAGCACTACTCACTCTGATTCTCTTGTGCTTCTGATCATGATCGGCGATGATCTGATCCGGATCGGGGAAGAAAAGACGAAACGCGTTCTTTTACGCGAAATGTTTTCAGGTTGATTGTCACGCGCCTTACAGACGAACGAGGACGCGTGCGTGATTTGTGTTGTGTGCCGAAACAAAAAAAAAAAAAAAAAAAGGTTCCCAGTTTGGTGTCGCGTTGATGACGAGGGTGACGAGAGTAGGGGGGAGGGTCACGGATGATGGTGATGATGATCACGGCTCAAGTAGAGTCAAGAGGCTGCAGCATCCCCTGGTCTATTCAGATTCCAACCTTGCTCCTGCGTCTTAGCTTTTCACCTTCTTTTCCTCTTTTCCTTTCTTTAATTCTTTATCCCCTTCACACTGCATCACAGGCTCATCGAAACCTCTGCTGCAAACGACCATCTCGCAACCTTCAGCAGAGACCATCCACTCTGACCCCATCTCCCATTCTCTCCTTTGTCACCGTTCGGCCCCTCTTCCCCATCCACCTCCGCCAACATTCAATACCTTACCTGCACCTCTCTCTCTCTCTCTCTCTCTCTCTCTCTCTCTTTCCCCCCTCCCCACCCCTCGACGCCTGCTTAGTTCACCGAGCAACACGAATCCTTAGATGTCCACCGCTTCAACAACGCGCAAATTCGACACCTTCCTTCCACTTTGATTGAAGGAGCGTTCATCCCGTCCCATCCCACCCTCAACAAGACACCCTCTTTCCTCTCTTTCTCACCACACGCATCAGGCGGTTTATTTTTGTTTAATTGAATTCGTTTTAAATGGCCCCAACTTGATCAAGTCTCTGCCAGCTCGAACGAAACAAAGCCATAAACTCCCTTCACCAACTCGACAGCACCAATCTCTCCCCCATTTCGACTGGCCTGCGATCCTTGTGAACCACAGGATGCAACATCAAAGTCACAGGTCAAGCTCGTGGTGGCCGGAGAGCTCGACAAGTGGACCAATCGCTTCCTCTCACTCGTCGTCGTCATCATCTCGACGCATCAGGGATTCGCGACCTAAGATGGATGGTGAGGCTCCATGAGCTGCTGCCCTGTCCCCTTTGCATCGGCTTGTTACTGAACCTCTTCCCTTCCCCCTTCGCGCCACCTTCGATACACAGTCAAAGTCCTCTACACGCTTGATTCCGGCTCAGCAAGGACGATGGTGGCAAGGGTTGGCAGGCCTACTCCAGTTGAGGTGGTCCAAGCCCCACGGACAGGGCCACCTTCCCCGATGGGGAGGAACGACGACGCTGCCAACCTTCCCAATCGAAGGAGGCCACAACCCAAATTTGGAAAAGTCACGCTCAAGACTTGCCTCAGCGCCATCTGCATTGCAAGGTGAGTAGTACTATCGCCACCCACCTATATCATCATCACCATCCTCTCTTGTCAAAGCTGCAGACGACGAATAAAAAATTGGAAGAGGGAAATCAAATGATTGATGAAAATGAAAAAGAGACGCGTCGCGATCCCCTCTCTCTCTCGCCACTGGTTTCCCGATCTCGCCGGTGACTGACTCGCACACTTCAACTTCTACGCTGCAGCCCTGAACTCATTTTCGACCTGAAGCGCGATTACAGCATATACGCTCTCGAACCCGAGGAGACCTACCGGGCCAACCTGCAGAGATCGCCGTCGGGACCTTCGAGGATTTACAACACTCGTCTGAACGCCGAATCTTCAAGCCAAGCCTCTCCCGCTTCCACTTCCTCGGCCAGTGCCGCCCAATCCGAGCCGATCTTCGGAGGCAAGGGCTTCTTCCGCTGGGGGTTGGAGGAGGAAGCAGATGGAGAGACCTTCGTCACGGGAAGGGTCAGGCTGGAAGGGGGACAGTCGAGGTATCACGACAATGAAAACGAAGATGGTTCTGTAGAGGTGCTAGAGGTGGTCTTACGAATGAAGGAGACGCAGACAAGGAGTAGGGAGCAGTACTTCAATCTCGTCAGAGGCTTTAGTTCCTCCTCGGCAGGACCTTCGAGGGCCAGGCAAGCTTCTTACCAGTCGGACGTCAGATCGGCAAGCAAAGAGGATGGGAGATCAAGCGTTGGGCCGACGAGTGGCCACCAACGAGAGGGTGGGCGGAAGGCCGGTGGGCCACAATCTTCCGGGGCTACCTCGCGTCGCACAGAGCTGGCAGAATCGACAGGACGATCTTCAAGCCCGGCTGTAACATCGACAGAGCCTTCGATGATTCCGACCGGCTCGGACCTATCGCATACAGGTCAAGCGGGTCCTTCTCCAGCTGGAGTCAACCCTCAAGCTCTTCAACTGCTCCAGCTTCTTCAAACACTCCAGAGCCATCAATCTCAGCCAGGACAGCAAGCTCCTGCCCCTCAACAGCAAGCCCAACTCGCCTCGTTGCTCGGGCTGGTGGCTGGTGCTTTGAGCGCCGGATCGCCAGCGGCAGCAACAATGGGGGAGGATCAATCTGTTTCGGCAGCGCCCCAGGAGCCGAAAGGATTGGCAACTAGCGCCGGGCAGAAGTCGACAGACAAGAAGGATCACAACGACGTCAACGACGATGGCGGCAACACATCTTCAACTCCGAAACCAAACATGGAGGGCTCGCAGATGGGTAAATCGAGTGGCCAAGAACCGAGCAGAGACGAGGTCGCGACAGGAAACACGTGCTACAATTGTGGCAACGTGAAGAAGACCACATGGCGCATGTTGAGCCTCCCCAAGGGCTCCCAGATTTCCTATCCAGTAAGCGAACGACCGGCTGCAGAGGCCAAGCTTGCCGATTGGAAGCCAAAGTTCACGCACCTCCAGGGCCCGATCGAAGCGGACGGGGTGGCCAGATGGATGTCGTGTAACCCTTGCGGCCTGTACTACCTCAAATACCACGAGTCGAGGCCCGAGGTGATGTGGAACCGGGCTTTGAGACACGACAGGGGTGCCCAGGTTGCGAAACGAAGTCTTCCGACCTCGTCAGAGACGCCGGCCAAGAAGGCCAAGCTTGGGCAGGAGGAGCAGCAGGACAGCTCCACGCCGCCTACACGTGGCGGTACCGCAACTCCGACAGGGTCGGGGATCTCTGGCGGGAGGAAAGGTAGCATCCCTCGAACATTGAGTGAAGCCTGCCGAAGGGAGACGGAGAAGATCGAGCTGGAAGCGCAGAAGCGTGACAAGAGGCGCGAGGTTCAGCGCAAGTCCAAGGCTAGGAATCAGGATCTGGTCCTGGATGCCAACGGCGAATGGAGGACAAAGAGGAGCATCAAGGACAATCCTCTGGGCGTCAAGCCAGGTCGACCCAAGGGTTCCAAGAAGGGGGACGGTAAAGGGCGGTGGAGAGACATCGCCAAGGGGGTCGGGGTCTCGTTTGCCCACTCCAGCCCAGCTGACACAGGACGATCCAGCCCTGGCGCCGACGCCGAGGACGACTTCAAGCTTCCACCTGCCAGCAGTCCCGTCTTCAGGGCACCTCTGCCCCCTTCGAATCGGCACCGTACCATGGGTGGTCCGAGCAACCCAGCGATCGGGTCAGCCGCGCAATCAAGCCCAGTCCGTCCATCCTCTTCGAGGACGCCTGGCCTGACGGCCCCCTTCGCAAGCCCTTCGAGGCACGTCGGTTTCGGCCTTCCGAACTACCTCTTAAACTCGAGCCCTGGCACCATGATGGACACCCTGATGAGCGAAGCGGACTTGGATTTCCAGGAGCTTTGCCCCGCCTCCCTCTTCGGAACACCTGGGCAGCTCTTGGGCGGCGACGACTCGGACCCTTTCAAGGACGGGGGAGATTACCTCAAGAAGACGCCACCTCAAGTGAGGAGAAGTCCGAGGAAGCATCCGCACGGAACGATGGGCGGCGAAAACCCCTACGCCTCTGGGGACGTCCCACCCAGCCCGACCCTCTGCAGATCGACAATCAGAGGCTCGAGCGTTGCCCCAGGGTCGGTGAATGGAAAAGGGAGTCAAGATGGGCAGCTGATGTTACCCAGCAGCCTCAGCCCGATGACCAGGAGCAGAACCAGACAGCTGAACAGTGTCAGCCATCCTGCGCTGTGGACTTCGAGCGATGATCAGACCATGGAAAAGGCCAGCAGCAATGTCACGTCGCCAGGTTCTCCCAGTCCGAACAAGCGGAAACATGCACCGTTCAGGAGTCCTTTATCGAAAGCAAACGGGAGAACCGTACCCAGGGCTGTCAGGAAGGTCGGAGAGGCGGCCTCCTCCAACAATTCCCAAAGCAGGATTCAAAGCCTTCAAAGCGATGGGGAAGACGATGACGGAGAGGACAGCGGAGGGCAGCTGACCAAAGGCCCATACAGACGAGAAGCTGAAAACCCGAGTCCCAGGTGCCCTGCGAGCCCGAGCTTGGGGAGGGCGACAAGGAAGAGCGCAAGGACACCACTGTCCGGCTCACGGAAGGAGGGAGGCGTCAACGCCTTGGCTGGCCTCGACATCCCTCCCAGCTCTCCACCTGCCTTTGACCACCCAACCGCAGAGAGCAATCACGCCGGAGTGAATGGAACGGGCCAGTCGTTCGAGGTTGACGGTTGGGGGAGGACGCCTTCGATGAAGGACATGTTCCCAACCCCCAGCGACCTCGGATGGGTCAGTGAGGAGAGTCCGGAATGGCAGTCTCCGGGCAAGGAGGTGTCAAGCAGCAAGGTCGAGGGAAAGGAGGATGAGATCGCCAAGGATCAACCTCAGAAGGAGGCGGTCCCAACTCAAGCCCTCGTCCCTGCTTCAAAAGCACACGTAGCGAGGAGACCTTTGCCAGCCACCGTCGAGGACGCATCCTCTTCCGTTTCGGGATCCTCCCCCGTGGATGGTGATCTGGACTCGCAGGACGAGGGTACACCTGCCAACCTCTTCGATCTTCTCGAGGACCCCTACGGTTTGCTTTCGGCATCCGGCTTTGGTCTCCCTCAGGGCCGGAGCTCGGAGAACGGAGGTGGTGGTGGTATGAGCGCCGACGGCTTCGCCAACATCGAACTCCACCGTGCCATGGAGTTCTCCAACCACCTGAACCAATTCACAAAGATGGGAGGACTCGGCGTCGCGGCTCACGTTTCCGGATTGATGCAAGGTTCACAGCAGGCCCAGATCGCCACGCCATCGCCTGCGCCGCCACCTCCCACCACTCCTCTGGAGGAGATGAACTCCAAGAACCAGGAAGAACCAGGAAAGGAGAGAGACGACGGACAAGGAAACGAAGGTCAAGCCGTGAGGGTGGTGGTGAGGAAGGGCGGGGGCGACATCGTTTCGTCGGTCAACAGCAAGCCAACTCCAACCTCTTTGTCGGAACACGAAAGCTTGAGTGTCAACCCTTGCCCCCAACTCAACCAATTCCTTGCAGCCATCAACTCGAGTTCGAACCAGGCTCCTCCCACTGCCCCTCCTCTCCCCGTTCCACCTTCGACGCCGGGAAAGTCGAGGAAGACGACGACGACGATCGAAGAAACCATGAGAACTCCAGACTTGATGAGGAGCATCCTCTCCTTCCTCCCTTCTCCCTCACCAGGCGGGGGCGGTTCCATGACGACCAACCAACTCTTGGGACTCCTCTCCTCATCTTCACCCAAGAAGAATCCCAAGGGTCCAACCTTTTCGAGCGGTGTAGGTGGTGAACCCTCCTCCTCCGAAATGACGGAGTCCCAACAAGAAGAGAAGCGGAGAGGGAAGGAGGAGGAGGGGGAGGAGGAAAGGCAAGGGACGAACGACCTCATGACTTGGTTCAACAACCCGGAATTCCAATCCATCCTGGCCGAGTTTGGCGATTCGATCAACGTCCATCAATCCAACGCCAACCATGGTAGGCTCAAGTGAACGTTCCCCCCCCCCCCCCCCCCCCCCCCCCCCCCCCCCCCCCCCCCCCACCCAAATCGAACGCGATAGAACTTTTCTTTCGAAACACACAAAAGAGATTCCCCTGAGGGCCTTGTTCCGCTACGATTGGAAAGGTTCACAACCACGTGCCTTTCCCCCGATTGAATTCCGGCTCGAGTGAAGGAAGCCGACTTTATTTTTGTTTTTATTTTTACCTTATTTCTCGTTTTGATTCTACGATTACCGAGATGGCAGAGGAGAGGTTGAGGTTACAGGAAAGAATCCGGGTGGGTGGTGCGTGGGAATCCGAGAGAGCAAGGGAGAAGTGGGAGGGGAGGAGGAATTCTACCAGAGGATTGGAAGTGGGAGTGGATTTGGCAAGCGTTTTGGCGAGGAAGGGAACACTTCCTACCCTACACCCTCTCATCCTTTCTCAAACCTGTTTCAAAGCCTCCTGACTCTGGGAGGAGGAGCGAGACTTGTTGACGATGGCCTCCTCGATCTCTGGCTGGTTCTCGACGGCCGAGGCGTGGGGAGCCATGACCTTGTCCTCAAAGCTCTGCATCCCCCGAAGTCCCCACCTGGAGAGCATCTCCTTGTCCTCGTCCCAGCCGGTGGTGGGGGTGGTGAGCATCTTGTGGCCGGTGAAGATGGCGTTGGCTCCGGCGAGGAAGCACATGGCCTGCTCGGACTCGGTGAAGAGGTGCCTTCCGGCGGCGAGTCGGATGATTGAGCCCGGAAGGACGAGCCTGGCGGTGGCGATGGTCCTGAGCATGTCTTGGAACGAGATCGGTTCGTTTCCCTCCATGGGCGTGCCTGGGATGGCGACGAGGGCGTTGACGGGGAACGACTCGGGGTGCTCTGGGAGGCAGGACATCTCCCAGATGAGCCCCACCCTGTCCTCCTGACCTTCGCCGAGCCCGAGGATGCCTCCGGAGCAGACCGAGATGCCGGCCTCGCGAACGTTGGCGATGGTGGAGATCCTGTCGTCATAGGTCCTGGTGGTGACCACCTTGCCGTAGTACTCTCGTGAGGTGTCGAGGTTGTGGTTGTATGCGGTCAGGCCGGCGTTCTTGAGCTGCCTCGCCTGCTCCGGCGTGAGCATGCCCAGGGTGGTGCAGACCTCCATCCCCATCCCCCTGATCTCGGAGACCATCTCGAGGATCCTGTTGAAGCCCCTCTTCCTTCCTCCGACCTCCCTCCAGGCGGCGCCCATGCAGAAACGCGTCGAGCCGTTGGCCTTGGCCTTCCTGGCCTCCTTGAGGACGGTCTCGACGTCCTCAAGCCTAGAGGCGGTCGAGTCGGTGGTGTACTTGGACGACTGAGAGCAGTAGCCGCAGTCCTCGGAGCAACCTCCCTCCTTGATGTTCATGAGCGTGCAGAGCTGGATCCTGTTCTGGGGGTGGTGGGCCCTGTGCACCGAGGCGCTCCGGAAGACGAGCTCGAGCAAGGGAGAGTCGTAGAGCGCCTGCACCTCGGACCTCTTCCAGTTGTGCCTGATGGTACCATCCGGGACCGTGGGAGAAGGTTTCTTTGATGAGGCGGCAGAGGCGGAGAGGGGCGAGGTGGTGGTTGGAGCGGAGGGTGGGAGGTCAGCTGGATCGACGGCGGTTGCCCTCCCTCTCCGGGCCGAGGGAAGCGAGGCTGGTAAGTGGGATTGGGATGGGATTGGAGGGACCGAGCCAGCCGAGGAGAGGGCGAGGGCAGCCGTCAATGGCTTGGCGAGGCCCCTGGTGCATGTTTGACGGAGGAGCGACATGACGGCTTTGACGATTGTTGTGAAACGCCTTCCTTTTCGTTCTTTCCGGGCTGGTTTTGAGGAGGGCTCTTCCTGGGGTTCGCGACGATGAGTCTGACACTGTCTCTCTCTCTCTCTCTCTCTTTCTCTCTTTCTCTCTCTATCGATAAATGCTAGCTTTTCGTCGAGTGATGGAACGCGGAAGGAGAGGCGATTGATAGGGAAAGGGAGGCGACAAGGCTGGTCGGAAGGGAGAGGAGTGGAGAAGAGGTGGGAGTGGAGAGAGAGAGGGGGGAAGGGGAGGGGAAGGCCGCTTGGGATGTGTAGGAGGGTTTTTGGGGGAAAGTGGGAAAGGAGGGTGTGAGAAGGTGTTGTGGCAGGGAGGGAGGGGATTGGTTGATGGAAAGAGGTGCGAAACAGTGGTCGGAATAATAAATGAGGAGGGAGGAGGAGGATCACAGCAAGAGAAATCGGAATACCATCTGAGTCGCTTGGTTGGGGGGGAAGAAGGGAGGATGAGAGGGGGGGGGAGAGGAGGGGAGGAGATGGTTCGAGTGGGCCAGTGCTCCATTCGCGGTTGATAACAAGGTTTCCCAAAGTGGTGGTCGGGGCGTCCCTTTTTGAGTCGAAACCACCAGCCTACCCACCCAACCCATCGCCCCAAGTCAGAGCGACTCTAATTCCACGTATTTTGTACTTCCATGATACCGATGCCCTACAGTGCGGTGCATACATGAATCCACTCGGAGACTCTGGTAGGGGGGGGGGCAGGGCAAGCCAAGTCGACCCCCACCGTGGTGAGTGATTCGCCCATCCACCACCCCCATCTTGCGTCCCCCCATCGCAGCCCAGTCATTCAAAACCAAGAGGAAGGGAGGCGAGACTGACTGACCGACTGACTCGCAAGGCGCCTCCTCCTCCTCCCTCTTCGGCTCTCGTTCCCCCCCCCCCCGACCTTACGGTTCTCTCGGTTCGATTTTGACGGTCGTTGTCGATCTCAAAGCTTTGTTCCACCTCTTCTCCTCCTGGTCAATGCGCGCGGTGTTAAACCCAGGTTCAAACCGCACGCATACCCTTTTTTACCAACAACACCTGTGACTCCCTGGAGTCCATGATCGAACCTAAACACGAAATCCTCCTCCTCCGCCTCCCTCCTTCCTCTTTCCACCATGACATTTGACCGAGAGGGTATTGGGAGGGGAGGTGGGAAAATCTCACCCGTTCACAACCAACCGTCCCTAGTATCAAATCACAATCACCCTCAGACACCACTCGTCATTCCTTCCTGCCTCCCGCTGACCCCAATTCAGAGTTGGGCTCGGAGGATGATAGCTTCGGGACAAGGTCAGGCTTGAGTCAGACGGGGGGGTGAGCAGCTGGTCGGGCAAAGAGGGGCTTGGATTCAGTCACGCGGATGTGGGTGCATATACTGTACCTTTGGTGAGAGAGACCCACGGATCGATTCACACATCCATCCTTACACGCTGTACGGCCGCCCAGTACCTCTCCCTCCCCTTGTGACGAACAAGAGTTGAGTCACGAGTAAGAAACATGAAGGATCATGGGAAGAGGGGAGAGGATAATCCAATCCACATCGTTGTGGCCGCGCTATTCGAGATGATTCTATTTGGTTCTAACTTGGACATTCAAGTCGTTCATGCGAAGAGAAAACCAAGTGAGCCTTCAAGTTCTCTAGAGTGGTTTGATAATCGAATAAAGATGGGGGTCTCTCGACGGGCTCAGACACGCCTCGCCCCACCGCAGCCAACCAAAATTCACCTATACCCAAAAAAAAAAAAAAGAAAAAAAGAAGACGAAGAAGAAAAGGAAAGGAAAGGAAAGAATCGAGAAGCAAGAAACAACAAAGAAAGGAAGCAAGGAAGAAGAATACGACGTGTTCCATCGGCCCAAATACAATCCACACTTCCTATGACTCTTACCCCGTAACTTTGCCAGGGGAAACCGAAAAAAAAGATCGTGGAGGGGAGAGACAGAACAGGGAGAAGAACAACTCACCCCGATCAAGCCCAGTCCCCCTCTTCCCCCGATAAGCCCAACCGAGCTCCCTTCCCCTCTGACCTCTCCTTCCCTTCAATCCATCGCTCCAAGCCTCTGGTCCAAACGTCCTTGGAACTAGAAAGCAAGCTCGTCTGGGCGGCGAAACGAAAAAAGCA
This sequence comes from Violaceomyces palustris, assembly GCA_003144235.1. Classification (NCBI taxonomy): domain Eukaryota; kingdom Fungi; phylum Basidiomycota; class Ustilaginomycetes; order Violaceomycetales; family Violaceomycetaceae; genus Violaceomyces; species Violaceomyces palustris. The sequence continues at coordinate 57,883 of KZ819687.1, read as the reverse complement.
AACAAGGGGAGGAGGGGGTTGGTAAGAAAAGAAAAGAAAAAAAAGACCCAAGTCGTGGCCAAAAGTGTCCGGATCTGCATCACGACTCAACCCAACAGATGAAAAGGGGGTTTGAAGAGGTCGGGGTGTAAGAGTCGGCCTTTCTTCCCCATTTGCTTCGTCGAAGGGTTTTTGCAAGAGTTTCGATCATCACGATGTATCAATTACATTTTATTAGAGAGCTTGGCTCGATCCCATGTTGAATGATGAAACAGTGGTTCCTTTTCTTATATATTATATGCTTTTTTGATAGGTGAGGAGGTGATGATGACGATCAAGTGGGATATGATGGGAGCGAAAGCAAGTGCTCGTCCAATACCACGACGAGCGGCGTGGATAGAGAGTAAAAGTTTGGATATGACTGGCTGCTTGGGTGATTGGGATGGCTGGCAGAAAGTGGGAGGTAAGGGATTGGGGAGAGAGGATGGGGGGGGAAAAGGGATGGACACGCGTCCAAGCTACCCAAATCAGACCTCCCAGGCCTTGTTCTGACCGTCTTCCCTCGGGAGGCCTCTCCTGTCGATCTCGAGCGGATCCCCCTCGCCAATTGTGTCGTTATTCGTGTGCCCGTTCACCATCTTGCTCTGTGCTGATTTGAAGGCTTCCAGCTCGGCCATGAGGCTGATCTCGCTCTGCCCTCGCATCCAACCGTCCTTCTTGGCCTCCAGCACGCCTAGGCCGTGGCAGGCGGCCTTTGAGCTCACCACCTCGGCTCCGCTCCCCGTCGTCAGCTTCCTCTTCCTCGCTTCCTCGCGCCTCTTCCTGTCAGCCTCCTCGGCCATCTTCCTGTGCCTCTCCACCTCGTTGAGGATCGATCTGGCCCCCCTCTTCTCTGCCAGCTCCTTGGCCACTTCGATCCCTAGCTCCTTGGCATCCTCGACCGTTGAGCAGACGCGTGACGAAGAGTACCTCGATGACCTTGTTCCGTCCAGGGACGTCACGATTGAATCCAGGTAGAGCCTCACACCCTTCTCCGGCGGAACCGAGCTGTTCGATATCGGCATCTCGCAAACTTTAATGGCTGACTCTGCCTTGACATCGGAGCCGCTGCTGTTGACATGGCTCCCGTTGGTGTTCTCCTTCCTCAGACCATTCTGACTCTCGGTGTCGAGCCTCTCCAGCAGAGGCCGAGCGTCCGTGCTTTGCTGGGGCTTGGCCGAACTTTCGTTAGCCAAGAGCTGATTCGCTGGGATCGTGTGACCTTCCGTGACGAGCGCCTGGCCGCCGTTGGGAAGTCTCTGCATGGCCTCAGCATCGCCCACGATGGCTTGGTCGATGGTCTCGACAGCCTCCTTCCTCGCTCCTTCGACCTGGTCGTGATCTTCAAACCTGGTCTCGACGCCGACGGGGATCGAGCATCCTCCTTCTAGCTGCCTGAGCAGTGACCTTTCTGCTTCTGCTCGGAACGTCGCCCTCCAATCTGCAATGGATTGAATCATCGCCTTGATCCTGGCGTCCCTGTTGGTAGCTGGGGTTGAGCCGACGGGAGGCGTCCTCACCTCGACTGCCAGCGACCCTTGGCCGACAGAATGGAGGAGGACCGGGGACGAGAGGTAGGCAGTGATCCTATCGGCGAGGTTGATCCTTACCAGGCCAGCTGCGGCGAGAACCAAGGCAGTGTACGGTCCCGTCGGCGCGTCCAGTTTGGCGAGACGAGTGTTGAGATTGCCTCGCTGGGGAGAGAGGAAGGGAAGATATGGTTGGCGTGCAAGGATGCGCATACATGCGACCAAGTCAGAACCGTTGAATTCAGCCATGTGGCGATGGTGACAAGAGGGAATAGGAGGATGAGAAGGGGGGGTGCTCTTGCGAACCAAGGCGCGAGCACTCACAACATCACTAAAAACCAAATGAGGGTACCTCTTCCTAAGCTGAGCAACTCTTCGGACCGACGAGGTGCCAATCACTGAGCCGATCGGAAGCTCGTCCAGGGTCTTGTACGGCAGCCCCCTCTTGACGACGAGTGCATCCCTGGGATCCTCCCTCTCGAGAATGGCAGCGATCTCCAGTCCATCCGGTAGAACGGTGGGCACGTCCTTGAGGCTATGAACGATGGCATCGACTCCACCTTGAACCAGAGCCACCTCGAGCTCCTTTGTCCAGATGGCCTTCCCCTCCCCTCCGATGACATAGAGAGGTGACCTCAGGTTCTGGTCCCCAGAGGTCGACATCGACGTGATGGGAAAGTCGTGGGGCTTCAGTGGAGCCGAAGGCTCGGAGGAGAAGGAGTTTAGGAGTTGACGAATGCCTTCAACATTGGAGTCTTCGGTGCTAATGTGAGGCGAGGATGTTGATGCGGAGGCCTCGGATCCCGACCGAAAGACTGGAGATTCACTACCGTACCGGGCCTGTAGCATGGCGCTGACGTGGCTGCTCTGGACGAGGGCAAGCTGACTGTTCCTGCTGGCAAGGACGAGGGTCGTATTCGGGTCGAGGGAAAGCTGATCATCCTTACCGAGTGGGAGAGGGTTGATGTTGGCCTCCTTCCTGGCCTGGTCAAGCTTTTGGACCCTATCAAAGTGGTTGGCAATGGAATTATGGGCGGCTAGCTCTTGCAACGAAGGAGTGGAGGGTTGGGAGGAGAGGAAAACCGATGAGCCAGATCTGGAAAGGGGTGGAGTCTGTGCAAAGTCTTCCGGCGACCTATAGAAGATACATTTGGAGTCGGTGGGAGGGAAGAGGCTGGAAGCGGGGGCATCTGGCACTGGCGGGTGACCTGGAGGCAGTGGCTGGGACTTTGCGTGAGGGACGGGGCAGGTGAGCGGTTGCTCTTGACGCTGGTCCTGTGTTGGTGGAGACGATGTCATGATCACAAGTTGAAGGGGAAAGGGGGGAAGACCGGTGCTGCAATGAGCTCGAAAGAGCAAGAGAAAGAAGAGAGAGAGGGAGGGAGGGAGGGAGGGAGGGAGAGCTGTTCCCTTCCTTTTCGATTCTTTCTTGTTCACCCCTTGAATCCTATGGTCGGCCTCCCAGGATGTTGGTCCGAGTTGGCCTTTGGCTAGTCGCTAGAGGCTGAAGATGGTTTAAGATGATGGAGGCGAGGAGGAGAGGGAGTGGCGAAAGGAGTTTGGTCGGAAGTGGGGTAGGAGAGGAGGGGAGGGAGGAGGCTAGCAAGGTTGTCGGGGTAGGGGGGAGAGGGTTGATGGATTTGTCAGGTTGAGTTGGTTCCCAAGGCGAGCGAGCGAGGTTGAATCGAATCACTTCTGACGGCATTCCGAATTTCACTTTTCAGCCTCTGACCGGCAATCAGAATCTCGAACGGAACGCCTACCGATTAGAGCGAGGTGAAGGAGGGGGGGGGGGATAGAAAAAAGATTAAAAAGGGAGAAGAAAAAAAAAGGTTGAAAGTCGAGAGCGGATTGATTTCTAATCAGCGACAGACGACAGGTCAGCACCCCAGGAAGGCACAAGGCAGGCACGAGCGTAATTTGCGTGGTGGAAACAAGGAGCGAAGCGAGAACAGGGAGGGGGATCACCTTTTCGAATACAAAGCTTAAAGCCCTTTGCTACAGAGTCATGAGTGGGAGTGACTGCAAGAGACTCACGCTCATATGACTGTGACTCTTGCCAGGTAGATAATGTACATAATCCAAAGCTACGCATACTGTCTGCACTTCATGTACAAGCAACATTCTTGAAACAGTGACTCCTCAACCTCGCTCATCGAAGGCTCCCCCTTTCTCTCACTCACAGGCACTCGGTCTGTCACGAAGTAGTCAGTAGAAGTAGTGGTCGTACCTCAGAACTCGCCGGATGTGACCAGTAAGCCATGCGACAGGTAAGGCGTCCATCTCGCATGCTGATGGAAAAGAGAGGAAAAGCACGTGACATTGCGTCAATATTGGATTAGTGATTAATTGTCCCCGATGATCCATCGGGAGATCCCATTCATCCATGGAGTCTCGATCACACGAAAACCAAAACCACGGATGACCACAAGAAGAAACGGACGGGAGAGAAATCTCACAGAGAGACAAGATACAGGAAGTATATGAAATGTCTTTGAAAAAAACGAATAGAAAAAGAAGCGTTCAAAGATTGATACTTAAAAAGCAAACCAAGTACCAATAAAAAAAATGGAGTCAAAGTCGTGAGTGTTAGCAAAGCGGGTGGAGAAAATAGCGAGGGTTAATTTATTTTTTTTAGAGGAAGAATAGAAATTTGGAGAAGAAGAATGGAATAAGATGATGAAAAAAAAAAAAAAGTCAAGAGAAGGAAGAAGCACTCATCATCGTCTACGCAACCCTCCCCGACACCCTTCCCATCCCCTTGACGTCTACCGAACCTCAAGCAACTAGGGACCTATCCGAGACCATCGAATAGTACCTCTACCTAAAAGGATGCCTCAACCATCAAGAAAGAGGCAACATGCGAAATCCTCGTTTGAGGGTCAGTCATCGGACGACGAGCCGCTCCCTTTGGGGGGCTCTTCCAAACCCAGGAATGGGAAGGCTTTGACCCAGCCTGGAGCCCAAGAGATTCAGCTCGAGAACCTAATATTCGGCAAGGGATTGAGCGCTGCCATTCAGCAAGAAGACGAAGGAGATGGCTTTAACAAGGGAAGTAGGAAGAAGAGCAGGAGGGTAGGGCCAGGCCGACATGAGGATAGCGATGATGACGCGAGTGAGTTGGACGAGGATCAACATTGGAAGAATGACCAGGTGAGTCTCTAACTTCCTTCCCAGGGCCATTTTCGGCAGCATTTTCGACCAAGAATTGACCATAGGATGCAAACCGATGCCTCTGTTTTGCCATCGTCAAGCTCTTTGTGATGGATACGGGAGCTGGAGATGAAGAGGAGGACGAGGAGGATGAAAAATATGACGATGAAGATGAGGATAAGGAAGATCCAGATACCGAAGACGATTCCGAAATCGATTACGAAAAGGCCTCGGAATCAGGCAGCGATGGCGAGAGAATCCTCATTCCGGAGACGGCCGAATTCAACCTTTCGGTGAGGACAAAAACGTCGGGGTCTGGCGCCAAGAAACCTGTATGGACGGACCCCGATGATGCTACTCTGAGCATCGCCTTGGCGGGTCCTGCGGCTCTGGCACCTGATGGCTCTAGGAGAGGGACTAAGAAGCTGAGGAAACTGAGGGAGGAAGTGGGTGAGGACGTGATCAGCGGGAAGGACTATGAGCTGCGACTGAGGAAACAGTGAGTATAGAAAGAGCGCCGATCGAGCATGAATCCACTTTAATCCACTTTTCTCGGCAACCGAACCAATGATCGACTGGCTCGCCTTACTCATGCTGGTCTCCAAACTCCCCGTCTTTCTTTACTAACTATGGATGAACTTCATGGTTTCCTTCTTTCTTTCGATACGCCGTTACAGGTTCGAAAAGCTTCATCCGAGACCAATGTGGGCAAGCCTGAGATTGGTTGGGGAAAACCTCTTGGATCCGACCCTTTCCATAACAAATCCTGGCAAGTCTCTGTCCGATTTGTTGAGGAGCGATACCGGCTTGGTGGGGCCAAGGTCGTCCTCATCGTCGAATTCCACGTCCAAGGCGAAAGGTAGGCTCAAACAGGGAGAGCTAGCAATCGAGAGGCTGAGGGATGCGAACGACTCTCAAAGCAAGGAGCTTCAAGCAGCCATCGAGTCGATCCAGTTCCATCCAAACCCGAGGACCAGTGTCCTCATGACGGCTTCAAGAGACAGAAGAGTCAGGATGTTCCAGATCGATGGGAACACAAACCCGCTCTTGCAAACGCTTCATGTACCCGACCTTCCAATACAGACCGCAGCTTTCCACCCATCCGGATCATCGGTGCTCCTCAGTGGACCAAGACCTTACCTGTACGCGTACGACCTCCAAGCAGGCAGGGTTCTCCGATCTTCCCCATGGAGAGGGTCAGGAGCTGTCTTTGCTTCCAAAACAGCGGACGATGCCGTGGAAAAGGACCTGTCCAATGCCAGATTCCAACCTGGTGGCGAAGGATCCAGGATGCTGGCGATTGGTGGCAGAAGGGGAGAGGTCCACCTGCTGGATTGGGGCAAGTCTGGGTCCTCGGGCGGTGCAAGGATAGGCGGGGTCAGAATGAATGCCAACTTGGCTGGGTTCTGTTGGGATCCAAGCCCTTCGGGGGAGAATCAGCTCATGACCCTCTCGAGCGAAGGAGCCGTGCACGTTTGGGATATTCGAAACCAAAGCGCTTCGCTCAGCTGTGAGAGCATCTGGAGGGACGATAGCCTCTTTGGATGCAAGGGTCTGGAGATCAGCCCCGACGGTAGGTGGTGGAGCGTTGGATCCGATAGCGGAATTGTCAACATGTACAAAAACCCCTTACTGGATCAGAGAGAGGACGAGCTTCAACACCAAGGTTTCGGAAACAACCTGGAACCTGTCAAGAGCGTGGGCAACCTGACGACCGCCAGCACTACGCTTAGGTACAATCACGACGGCCAGATCATGGCCATCGCCAGCGTCAACAAGAAGGACGCACTGAAACTGGTGAGTTGATCTTCCGTGCCTACAAATGTGCGACGGGCCATCCGCTTTCGACGAAATCCAACATGAGACCCCTCGAGCACCTTCTCGCCCCTGGCCTTGAACCCTGTTTGCTCATCTCCCGCGCTCTCACTCTACACCCCAATCAACTTGCGTTCGAAACGTACGCCAGATGCATCTCCCCTCCATGAAAGTCTTTTCCAACTGGCCTACGTCGGGGACGCCTCTGGGTCACATAACTTCAGTCGACTTCTCCACCGGCAGTCAGTACGTCGCCCTGGGTAATAGCAGGGGTAAGGTGTTGCTGTACGGTCTCAAGCATTACCTCTAGGCTGCGTTTCGGTTTCTCTGCCCAGGTTCCACATGCTCTCAAGTTTTGTTTTCATTCATGATTGTACGCTCATCCCATAGTTGTCACAGTTCAAGCATGCGGAATCGACCCGGCACTGTCATCCTGCAGGGCATGTCCTTGCCTGTGCTTTGCCGACATTTTTATTTCATTTATTTTTCCTTTCCTCCCCTCCCCTTTGCTTCATCTACAACTCCATTGATGGACTGTGTGAGCTAACAGATCTTCGGTACTGATCAACCAAAGTCCTGCCACTGGAGAGGGAAAAGTTGCTTCTGCCCGTCAACCACCGATCCGCAAGTGACGACCAACAAAACTGATTAGATTGGAAGAGGACGTATTGAAATCGAGAGTGAGACCCGTTAGCGTTGCGCTCGAGCCAGCTCAAAAAAAACCAAGCTAGAGTGTCAGATGATTACGTGGGAAAAATCGATCCACCACCACCAGTCCCGCCAAGTTCCCTGGGAGCAGCAGTTTGTGATCATCTCTAGTGTTGGTCCCAATTTGTCCCTCTCCATTGCCCCACTTCCAAACAAAAGGGTTCCCTCTTCAACCCAATCATCCTCTTTGCCGGACTTCAAGGATGGAGCAGCTCCTGACCAAGCAATCTCTCTCCTCGCTCGGCTTTGTCGCCTCCCTAGTCGGGGGGGCCTCAGTCTTGGCCAACCTCTACCTGCCAAGCAACGCATCGGCAAAGACCAAGACCATCTTTGTCTGGCTCGCTTTCGATGCGCTGACCCACCTCTCCCGTAAGTTGTGGAAACCTTGAAACTGATGTTGCAGAGTGGTTCTCTCTCGCCTTCCAAGCGCATACAGGGGTTGAGCTGACCCGCCCACGCGAACGCCCCTGCATCGGCCCAACCAACCTTCGACACCGTCTTAGTGGAGGCCTCCTTCCTGTACCTCTCAGTGCTCGGAAGGAGCGTCAACACGTCGACCGGCTTCTTTGCAGAGACGTGGAAGGAATATGCCAAGGCGGACGCCAGGTGGGGCTTTAGCGACCCCAACGTTGTATCGATTGAGTATCTGACCGTACTTGGGGCTGGCCCAATGGCAGCATACATCTGCTACCAGATGATCACCAACGATCCCTCTTACCATTACTGGATCATTGTTCTCAGTACGGCCGAGCTCTACGGAGGCTTCATGACCTTTTCACCCGAGTGGCTCACCGGCAGCCAGTACCTCGACACCAGCAACTGGCTCTTCACCTGGGTCTACCTTGCCTTCATGAACCTTCTCTGGGTGTTCATCCCCCTCTGGCTCATGCTTGACAGTTATCAGGTGATCGCCAGGACGCTCCGAGCTACCGGCGACAAGCCAAAGATGAAGGTAGACAAGAGGTATCAGGGCAGCACCAAGTCTCTCGGTCTGACCTTCTACCTGGTCGCTTTGATCGCTCTGTTCGTATCCCTCATGCCTACCGTCAAGGCATCAGAGGTACAGATCCGCCGCCCAGTAGGTAAGGTCGCCCCAACTTCCCTTCCAAGCCTAGGTCTCCCAACTTCGTTCAAGGACGTTATTACGCCGGTAGCGCTGGTTGTCTTCCTGGTCAGCCTCTCGCTCTTTGTCGGCTCCGTTCAGTTCCTGGACTCCTGGACTAGGAAGACGAAGCGCACCAACAGACTGAGGAGACGAAAGATTCTCGAGTCGCTCGGGATCGATGAAAAGAAGCAAGTAGCTGAAGGTGGAGAAAGGAAGATCGTCCTTGGGTTCTTCCATCCTTACTGGTGAGCGTCTCTCGCCTATAATCTTTTCATACACATGCAACCCGACCTGCAGATCGACCTCCCCACATACCTGTTTCGCTTTGGGGAGCTTGTTCCGGCTTCAGGTTTGGACTTGAACAGACCGCGTTGAGAGCAAGTTAGAAAACTTTGCTACGTCTCCCTCTTCACACAGATCAGAGCCCCCTCCTTTCCCTCTCCCTTTTGGGGATCATCTAGACTATACCGTGAGCCTCAAAGGGTCCTTGCGAGTTCGTAATGTATTCGAACGACGTCAGACTGGGAGAAGTAATGCTATACTTTGTGCAAACTTGCCATCAAGGCTCTGCAGAAAGCAGAGCCCCTTTCTTGCTTTCTTCCCGACGCGGTGCGGACCTACCCTGAAGCTGACCGAGGGTTTGGATGTTTTGCCTTGTCCCTCCGCCTTTTCTTCTTCCTACTTTTGGCTATGAAACAGCAACGCAGGGGGCGGAGGTGAGAGGGTGTTGTTCGAGGCCATCGCTCATCACCAGAGAACAGATTCTAGAGTGGTTTGCATCGTCTACACCGGCGACGTCCACAAGAACGGCGGTGGGGCCACCAAAGAGGAGATCATCGAGAAATGCAAGGTATGACCAAAAAAAAAAAACAAAAAAAAAACGGAAATAGAAACCGTCGAAACTGCAAGCCTAAGAGCGAGCGAAAGGCATTTTTGACGGATACCCCCGCCCTCTTTCTGTTCTCCGCGTCCTACTTGGTTTGACAGGCTCGCTTTGGTATCGGCATCTCACCGGCCACAGTTCACTTCCTTCCACTCAAGAGAAGGGCGCTCGTTGACGACGGATATTGGAAGCGGTTCACGTTACTTGGTCAGAGCTTTGGTAGCATGGTCATGGCCGCTGAGGCGATGGGAGAAATGATCCCTGATGTTTTTATCGGTGAGTCCCGTCAGCACATCTTGCTGTCACCTTTACGAAGGTAAGCTGAACCTTTGGGCATGTGCACTTTCCTTCTTGAATGCTCGAACAGATACCATGGGCTACGCTTTCGCCTTCCCGGTTGTCAGGCACTTTGCGCCCAACATTCCCATCGGCGCCTACATTCACTATCCCACCATCAGGTTGGTTGTTTTCTTTTTCCCTTATGACTTGTGGATCTAGGATACGGGTGGGGAAAGGTGTTAATCAGCCCTTTGACTCGAAGACTGACGATCGGTACTTGATCCCGAACTGTCGCTTTTGCAGCACGGACATGTTGAGAAGAGTCGAGAAGAGGGAATCTGGCCACACAAATGACAGCAAGGTGGCCAAAAGTGCTTTCAGGAGCAAGGCCAAACTCTTGTGAGTCTTGCATCGAGTATGGCCTAATACAGATGAAGATGCGCCTTGCCTAAATCCAGCTTTATTCCTTTCTCTCACTTAACCACCCACATCGACGCGCGCGCTCTCCCTTCTCCTCTTCCTATGATGATTCAAGTTACTATCGCATCTTTGCTTGGGTGTACTCGTGGGCACTCCTTCGAGCCGACAAGCTGACGGCGAACGGGAGCTGGACAAAGAACCACATTGACACCTTGATCCTTCCACCAAAACCTAAAGGAAGGGTCACATCCCAGCGCAAAGAGTGCAAAATCATCTTCCCACCGTGCGACACTTCGAGCTTCAACACGTTCCCCTTAAGCGGCCGAGGCAAAACGCTCGTCTCGCTCGCTCAATTCAGGCCTGAGAAGGAGCACTCCCAGCAGCTTAAGCTGCTGAGAAGACTGTTTGACCTCCGACCGGATCTCCACGAGCTCGGCGTCCACCTGGTCATGATGGGAAGCTGCAGGAACAAGGGGGACGAAGACAGGATCGAATCCCTTAAGGCCCTGGCCAAAGACCTTGAGGTGCAGGACCGCGTCCGCTTTGTCGTCAACGCCCCTTTCCCCGAGGTTCTCAAGCAGCTTAGCGAAGCGAGCGTCGGGATCAGCACCATGGTAGACGAACACTTTGGAATCAATGTGGTCGAATTCATGGTAAGTTGGTGATTCCCACCTTCCTTCCTCTCTCCGGAGGAGGTGACGAGTCACCCTCTATTTTGGGTTGTGATCGGGTTCCATCCTTCTTTTGTTACTTATTTTTTTTCCTCCTCCCCTGCACTCCAAGGCCGCTGGCTTGATAACCCTTTCTCATGCCTCCGCTGGGCCACTCCTTGACATAGCCGTCCCCGTGGACGAGAAGCCGACAGGTGAGTGGAAAGCAGGTGTTGCAAGGGAACGGATACCCCTCATCTCGACCCATTTTCCGAGAGGAAGGGAGACACCACAAGGACTTCCTCGGCGATCATGAACGCATACTCACCTTTCACGAACCCTCTTATCGACCAATGATGATTTTATTCTTATTGTCACACACACTGTAAAATTGTGGGGGAGGAAAGGATTTCATGCGACTGACACCGACTCTTTCGCCAGGCAAGCCATCAAGATCCTCGAGCTGGATCCGGCGGAGGAGATCGAGATAAGGGAGAGGGCGAGGAGAAGGGCGGTTCAAGTCTTCGGAGCCGAGAGCTTCTGCGAGAGGTGGCAAAAGGACCTGTGGGAGCCACTTTTGGCGAGGAACGCGGCCAAGGGAAGGAATGTCTCCGAAGGGGAAGAGGATGACAGGTCCAAGAAGGAGAAATGAGAAGGAGGGGAAGAGAAGACCGCGAGCGCCACCTCTGGCTCTGTCCTCCGTTCCGGCCTGGTATGCATCGGACCTTGCTCCTCTCTTCGACCTTGGTGGCCTCTGCATCTCTCCTCAACTTGCCCCATCCACTTTGGCTAGACTTGGCCGAACCAGAGAGGCACCTTCCGTGACCCAACCCGATCGCGCAGAACCTCAACATCCGCGAATCTGGTTACGTCGAGACCCTACGCGACATCCCCTCCGGTCCACCTTTTAAGACAATGCAATTCATCAGATCGATGAGGTTAAAATGGATCTACAGGATCGATGACATGAAAAGTGAATCAGAATCGGGTCCGAGCGGGAGCCCAAGACCTCGCCTCTTCGCCTTCATCCTTCATCTGAACGCATGGAGAACGGATGCTTTGAGGGGATGGAAGAACGGTGTCATGCGATCGTAAATTCTGGGCGTGACGAGCCCTTGGCTTTGGCGATTGTGCCTTCTTTTTCAATTCCATGATTTGTCCTTTCCTTCTTTTTCTTTTTGCTTTCCGACACAAGCTCTTTCTTTCGTTTTCCATCGCCAACTTTTTGCTATGACTTTCAACGCCTTGTTTTTTTTTTTTTTTTTACGTTTTTCTGAGTTTGATCCCCCGCCTTTCGAGACCAGAAGGCCCACCTTTCCTTGGTAGGGACCAAGAGTGGCGTAAAGCTCAGCTCGACTTGGCCACCAAGACACGCTCCCTTGGGGGCTCGTCATAGCTGGGAGGGATCCCAAAGTAATGCAGGAGCGCCTCCTTGACCTGTTCTGGTCCCTCAAGTCGTCTCCTCGAGACAGAGGTGGATCTGGGACGCTCCTCGTCGAGGAAGAGGTGACCATCATCGTCGTCTTCTTCGCCTATAGCAGAGAGAGAAGGAGGATCAGCCTGCCTGATCACGAGCTCCTGATCGTGAAGGCTGACCTGACCCACGCCTCTGACCGGCATGGTGACGAAAGGGTACCGAGGCGAGACCGATTCGGGTCCCTTTGACATCCACTCGTGAATGAAATCCTCCCCTTGTCGTTCCACCTTCCTGTCAGCAAAGTGGTAGTAATCTTTCCAAACTCGCTCGCCACCGACACCACCACCATCATCGTCGCTATCATCATCGACGCCGATCTTGCTTGGTATCGAGACTTGCAAGTAGTAAGATGGAACCTCCCTTGCCCCACCCCTGGCATCAGGATCCACTTTGGAACGTCTCAACCTGAAGAGCTTGCCGAGAATACCTCTGGCCAGAGATTTTTCAACCCAGTCCTCCTCCTCCTCCTCCTCCTCCACCTCCTCCTTCAAAGACGACCACCTTCCCTGCGAAGATGGGATGAGGAGAGGCTCTGTGAGAGAGAATTTCGCCAAACCCGTGTCGACGAGGTACCTCGACCCATCCCGAGTCTGAACGATGAGTAGGATGTGAGTGGGCCAAGCGTTTCCGAGCAGACTCTTCTCCACCTCGACTTGAATCCCGACCAGGTCCTTGGTTTGACCCTGTTTGGAGGGTGCCGATTGCTCATACACGATCCTGGCCTGGGCCGAATGGACAACAAAACCAAGCGACCTCAGAGCCTGCGCTAGAAGCGAGTTGAGTTCCAAACAGTACCCTCCCCTCCTACCTTGGACCATCTTTTCGAAGGTTCCCGGAAGGCGAATCGAGCAGGGCGGTCCAGCAGTCCTTTCCGAACCTGGAACCTGATAGTGAAGGTCTAGGTTCTCGTAGGGAATGCTGGAGAGGTGGGACTTGACCACGGCTTTGAGCGTGGCCAGCTCGGCCGTTGGACCACCAGGGTTTCCGAGATCCGATGACGGAGGCAACTGGATCCTTGACAGATACTGGGAGAGCTGAGCATGATCCAGACGCTCAGTGTCACCATCGTCAGTTGGACCAGTCAAGTTCGCCATAGCGAAGATCTAGAGCCGGATGGTCCCCCAAGGCCGAGCAAGAGATTGGAGGTGATCCGAAGGGCTGAATCGTAATAAGCGATCGCTTGGGTAGGAACATAAAGGGGGGGAAAGGAGGGGAAAGGGGGGAGGAGGAGTTTAAAAGGGGAGGGGTTGCAGCCGATTTTCCATCCAACCGCCTTGGCTGTGAAACCATTACTCCCCAGGTCCGGCTAAAATCTTGAGGGGTGCTGAGTCGTGGAAAACGAGGAGGCCTAGGGGGCTTCCTTGCTTGAGACTTGGAAGTGGTTGGATTTAGCTTCGGTTTCGGGAAGGAATGATCCGTCACCTCGTGGTCCGTGCTCGGGACCGAGATCAGCGTGGCATGAAAGAGACTAGTCCGTGGGTTGGGAGTGCAATGCTCGGACGTGGAACCTTCGGCAATCCAAGGAAGGGAGCGACGGGGATCGGTGGGGGTTTGTAACTCCTTGGTTGGTTGTCGGGCGATCCGAGTCTTCATCTCGATGGTAAAAGGGGAGGGGGTTTGATCTTTTTGTGCATTCATCTCATACATGCCTGCTTGTTTTCGAGTTGTGGTGGGGAATGAGCAATCTCGACCTCGTTCCAGGAGGGTTGGTCCAGACTTCCAAACTGAGTGTAAGTCTGTTCATGCATATGTACATACAGCGCAAGGGAACGTAGATCACGTGGATGGCGCATCCGAGCATGGCTTCGAAACCCTGCGGGGCCCTGCTCTTTGGTTCCTCCCACTTTCATCGTCTTCCCCGGCCTGACGGTACTGTGGACTACTTGACAACTCCCAGAAGGTCTTTGCTCCAGCTACGCGGCATTCAGGGATAGATCGCGAGCGAGTGGGATGGGGGGAGAGGGAGGGTTCCCATGTACGTTGTGGAGTGATGGGAGGGGTTCACTTTCGCAAGACCACCTCTGATTCCGGACTGGGGAAAGAAAGAGAGCAAAGGAAGGAGAGGAAAGGGGTGGGATTCGACTTTGGATATCCCGTTTCCACTCTACATTGCAATGTCGGAAACCTCTTGTGTGTCCATGTGGGTTTTGCGATATGATTTTCCTTCATCATTTGAAATGCGTACCAATGAAAAGAACGGGGTGGTTGGTTGCGAGAGGATGTTCACGTCGGGGTGTTCAAGAGTAGACACCACCTTCAAGCTGCTGGGTCAAAGCCTGGATCTGGGCCCAGAGATCCTGATCGTTCCACTGTTGGGAAGCGTCAAAGAAGTTGCCCAGTGGATTCGCAACGTTGGTCGTCGTCGTCGCAGCTGAAGGTAGAGCAGGGATGGTGGAAAGGGGTGCGGGGAATCCGCTCGTCGATCCTGAAGGATCTTGAGTCGGGAATTCAAGGTTGTAGACTTGTGGATGATGGGTCTCTTGGGAGGAGGGGGTGGCGGTGGTGGTTGGTGGGAGCTCGACGGGGTTGGAGGAGCCCGAAGACTTCCCCTCAACGCCGCTCGTGTCACTTCCGGCGTGGCCTAGGATCTCGAGGATGCTCGAAAGGTGATGGGCGTGTAGAGCGACATTGTCTTCCTCCGATTCGGTGGCGAGCTGGAATCGATCTCGCATCCTGGCCATCAGGTCGATCGAGGACGGAAGGAAGACCGTCGCTGAGGTCTGGATCCATGGTAGACAGGCAAGGTGAAGGAGGATCACGGCGGCGTGAGGCGCCAGGAGCGTGATCGAGTCGGGAGCCAGTCGGAGAACCTGAGGAGGCAAGGCGGAGAGGCCGGTCAGGATGTTGTGAGCCGCTCGGATGCAAGGTAGGAGGGCCAAGGATTTCTCGGTCGCCCATTGGGCACCCATCGGCTGGCTCGTGATTAGATCCCTCTGTTGCTGAAGGTGGGTCAGTTGGTGGTGCAAGACGATCGAGGCGACATGAAGCGAAGCGCTGCCTCTCCAGATCTTGACCATCTGCAACCTCGTCGATAGGTGGTCGGCCTGGTTGGTGGCGTCCTCGGGTGGTAGAGGTGGTTGATCCGCCAGCCGTTTCTCCCATCTCGCCTGCCATCCGTCGAACTCGCTCTCGAATAGGTCGAGTACGATCTGAGATTGCTCGACCCCCCTGCTCCTGTCCGAGGCCGTCTTCGAGGTCCGAAGGATGATCTTGTACCTGCTGAGGATCTGGTGGCAGTCCGAGCAGAGCGAGACGAGTATGTCCCTGTGGTAGGCGTACCGGTCCGTGTGCCATTCGCTGGACCTGTCCAGGATCCAGCTGTGTTCGCCAAAGCTGCACTTTTGAAAGAAGTAGTGCTGCGCCTGGACCCTGTCCTGATTGTACAAGGCGAGGAACGTCCGAAGACGGTTCCGGTATCGGATCAAGTCTCTTGACTGGGCGTCGTTCGCGTTAGAGGTCAGATCCGGACCCGAAGGGGAGAGTTGGGCATCAAGGTCAAGGTCGAGTGCCAACCTGAATCCGTACCCATTCTGAAGGTGGGAGATCGGGTCATCCTTGTCCCTGCGTCCAGCACGGATGTAGAAGGCCTGAGTGCATTCGATCGTTCTGATGCCGCATCCAAAAGTGTGGCAGGCGTGCTGGGCGACCAGGGAGCGCAGCTGCTCGAGGCG
This sequence comes from Violaceomyces palustris, assembly GCA_003144235.1. Classification (NCBI taxonomy): domain Eukaryota; kingdom Fungi; phylum Basidiomycota; class Ustilaginomycetes; order Violaceomycetales; family Violaceomycetaceae; genus Violaceomyces; species Violaceomyces palustris. The sequence continues at coordinate 42,175 of KZ819687.1, read as the reverse complement.
GCGGGCACCTACCAACGGTTCCGAGATTGGAGATTTCTGGGGAACATCGTAGGTCACCCCTTCCTGGAAGGTCTTGGGGCAGAATCGGGCCGCTTGGTAGCACACGACGCAGTAGAGGAAGAGCGATCGGTCACGGATCCAGTCGTGAGTGTGCAGCTGCGGATCGAGGATGGGACACCAGAGGTCAATGTATCGCATGTAGAAGGACACGAGCGATCGTGCCTCCGTCGGGGTAAGAAGCCCTGAGAGAACTGGATCAGCTGGCCCGGTGGTGGCCACCTCTGTCGACAGTGAGGACGCGAATCGGTGCTCGTCTTCACCTCGCTCCTCATGTCGTGGCCTTTTTTTACCCTTTCTTGCCTTGTGGCCGTTCGAATCCATCGATAATGGCTCAAGAATGGATCTGAGCGTGACCGAATGTCGCTCCCTGGCATCCAAAGAGTCTAGCATGACTCGTAGGCTGCTGCTCTGCTGGGTCGCGGACCACTCGCTTGCGAAGGTGAAGCCGGACCCAGGTCGAGCTCTCCTTTCTTCCAAAGCGAGCCTGGCCCTCTGTTTGATGTCGGTCGAGAAGGGAGAGGGAGGCTCGAGAAGGACCTGAGGCGTCGGATCGGCTGCAACACTGGGAAGGACGCTTGGTTGCGAAGATGATGGTTGGCAGGAACTTGATCGGCTTTCCGAAGGGGGGACGGGATCCAGATGGCTTCGGGGCGGCTTCTTCTGCTTGCGATACACGAACATGCAGCGGAACCCATGCTCGTTGCATCTCTGGCAAGCCTGCTGTCCGGAAGAGGTGAGCAAGGGGTGACACCTGACTTTTGCGAAGCGGCACTCCAAGCAAGCCCGATTCCGCTTCCTGTCGGATTGACCAGCCACAGCGTTGTCGGCCATGATCGAACGTTGGACCAGAGTTGCCAACGGGGTGGAGGGGAGTAGGGTGAGAAGGACGAGGGGATGGTTGGCGTGGCTCAAAGGCCAATTCTTTTGCTCGCAACGTCGTGGTGAAATGAGAAGATCGTGATGCTCTGACACAACTAACCCACCCAAGATAGAAGTGGGGGGGGGGGGGGGGGGGAGACATCCGCGAAAAGCCGAAAAGCTGCGAGCGATAAGGAGATAGGAAGTGGAACAGCAGATCTTCTTTCTCTACCCACGCAACACACACACACACACACACACACACATACCCACGCATGGCCTGATAGAGAGTACCGCAACGAAGGATTGCAAGCCTCAAACAAGCCTTTTAGATGACGGGAAATTCACACGAGGACAATGGACCAAATAAGCCTGTAACTTTTCCATGGGCGATGAACGGATGGAAGAAGATCTGGGAAATATCGACCAACAGATTATGTAGTCTTAATTTTGCTTCCCTTTCAAGCTTCCCGCTTAACTCAGTGGCAGAGTGCGTCACTAGTAAGCAAACCAGGCTTCCAACATGAAAATGTTGTTATGACGAAGTCAGTCGTTCAAATCGGCTAGTGGGAATCTTTTTTTGTACGTGACTCACCCAGTTGCTTTAAACTTCCTTTTTTTTTTTTTTTTTTTTTTTGGTCTGCCTCGTTCACGATTCATCAATTGGAGTCCGAGTTTTCGCAAAATCCAAAGTCACCGGGATTGTTCCCCAGTCACTTGTCGTGTCGCGTTCAAAGACTGGGTGGGCAGCTTCTGACTTCCAACGCTTTTTCCAGTCCATCAGGATTCTGCTTGGCCCCTCGGTCTGTCAGCTCTGGCCCATGGTTTCATCCTTGATGGCAGGCTCTTCCAGGCTGGGAAGGCTATCAAGCCTGCCCTCGGAGGCCTTTGGATCGTGGTTGACCGAGAGCTTCAAGCCCTTCCCTCACAGTTCGGGACGACCGTGGTTGTTTGGAAGGGTGTCCCAAGGTCAAGGGTCCCACCAAATGCAACAGCAGATCAGATCAACTTCGAACAAGCGGGGAGGATCTTCTTCCAGGTATTTGGATAGACAGAGGAATGACGCCTTCGTCAAGGCGAGGAGGAAAGGGGTTGGGATGGCTGGTGAAGATCATCCGTCCTCTCCAAATTCTCAGGATTCCTCCTCTTTGGTCTCGAGATCGGCTTTCAAGTTGATCCAGTTGGACGACTCGTACCGATTCCTCAAGCCTGGTAGGGTGATCGTCGACCTAGGTGCCGCCCCTGGAGGTTGGAGTCAAGTCGTCTCCAGAAGGGCAGCGAGGGTCGGAACGACCACGACGAACGAGCGAGTCGTTGATCGAACCAACCGTCTGTTCGCCCTGGACCTTCTCGACGTCATCCACTGTGAAGGTGTCACCGTCCTCAAGGGAGATTTCCTGGACCACAGAGTTCAGATCCAGCTCAGAGATCTCATCCTCCACAGCTTGCGATCCCGATTCACTGATGGTCGCTCCTTGACTTTGGAAGGCAGGGATTCCCAGCAGAGTGGGGAAGAGTCGAAGGCGAACGAAAGTCTTCGATTGGTCGACGTTGTTCTGAGCGATATGATGGGTAAGATTTGGAACATAGCAGTATACAGTCGATCTTGACACATCCCTCTCTCTTTCTTCTATGCCTATTCTCATTTACTTGTTTTTCTCAACGTTTCACCTGCTTTCTCTTTCCTCCCTGACGAATGGTAAATCGGAAAAAAAAATGCGAAACGAAAACGAACAGCCAACACCAGTGGGAATACCATTGCCGATACCGAAGCTTCACTGGAGCTTTGTCGGGCGGCATTCGTGCGTCTCTTCCGAACCCTTCCCTCAGGCTTTTCCCCAAAGAAACGCTAGAACACCACCCCAGTCGGAGCCTTCCCAACTCACCCTCGTCTTCCTGCCTTGCAATAATTTTTTCCCCACTCCCCTTCCCTGCAGCGATTCGCCGCGCAGATGCTCAAGGTCGACAGCAGTGTGGAACAGGTCGATCCCACCACCTCGAACCTTACAATCCCACCGACGAACGAACGAAGGAAAAAGAGCAAGCCAGTCAGAAAGAGCGTTGGGAATCTGAAAGCCTCCACCTCTTCGGTCCTGATCATGAAGTACTTTATGAGCGCCGAGGCGGACAGGTTCAGGAAGGTCGTATTGGAGAGGTGCTTTGACCGCGTCAGGAGCGAAAAGGTCGAGGCCAGTCGCAAGGAGAGTCGAGAGCAATTTTGGGTCTGCGTAGGCTTCAGGGGTTGGGATGGGCAAGGCCTTTACGATTGAAGGGATCGGAAGATAAATGGATAAGAAATCCCCAATCAACTCTTCCGCTTTCGAGTAATTGAGGGCCCTGCTGGTCCTCTGGTGAATAAAACAAAACAAACCCTTCACACCTTCAACGTGACAGTGCTCCCAACTTCAGAATGGGGTACATCTTTCGCTCCGGTCTTCTACCACTTGGGTGATTCGAGGAGGGGTAAAGAAGGAATAAGAAAGTATGTATGTATTGCATTAGATCTGTGGTCTATATGTCCGAGTGCCGAGAGCTCATCCAAGGGACGTATAGAGGGGGCGCAGACCATGAAGCTTGAATCCTTCGCATGCGGACAAGCGATCATTCACCATGACCTTTGGGAGGGATCCGACGAATTCAAATGGAAAGAAGCAAGCAAGTTTTCCCCTTGGACCCTTTTTCATCGAGCCTCGCCATTGGAGATCGCCTTGGCGAGGGGCGAGATGCCTTTGCTCTCCCCCTTCTCCCTCTCCTCGCACTGGATGGTGAGCTTGATCCTCCCGTCGATCCACTCTGCAGAGACACTCCTCAGGTCCTCAACCACGAAATCGGCTCCGTCGTCCCACATTTTTTCGCCGTCGTGAGTCGTCCTAAGGCCCAAGGTCTTTGCTCCGGCGGCCTTGCCCGAGCGGATGCCGGGCGGGGCGTCCTCGACAACAAGGCACCTCGCGATGTCGACCTGACTCAGCTTGGCTCCCAGGAGGTAAGGCTCGGGGTCAGGCTTGCCCTTGGAGCAGAGGTCGGAGGTGACAAAGATCTCTGGGGGTTGGGAGACTTGGGCCTGTTCGAAGCCCTTGTGGGCGTAGGCCTTGGTGGCCGAGGTGACGATGGCCCAGCCTTGCCTTCCGCCTTGAACCCTCCTCTGCTCCAAGCCTTGGTTCAATTGGGACAAGAGCTCCTTGGCACCCGGCATGGCCACGATGCTGCCCTCACCCGATTGCGACTTTTCCCTTTCTGCAACGACGAGGATGTTGGACTCGAACCTCTTGACCTCCTCGGGAAGCTTCTCTTGAGGTATCGAGGGGACGAACCTCTTGAGGTTTTCGATCGTCCTCCAGCCGTGGCAGGTCTTCATGACAAAGTCGAGGTCGAGGTTGTAGTCCTCGGCGAACTGGGCCCAGGTGGCGTTGACAGCCGGGGTCGAGTCGATCAGCGTCCCGTCCATATCGAAGAGGATGGTGTCCACCTCTAGTTCTACGGTCTTGACCATGTTGGAAGGTTCTCTTCAGGGTGAGTGGGTGGTGTTAGGTGTCTATGATTCCTAGGGGGTTGGTGAGAGAGAGAGAGGACAAGGAGAAGGAATGGTGGTTGTCGAGGAGGGTGTCGGTTGAATGTATGCTGCTCAGCTTTTTTGTTCCCCTCTGGTTCGAATCAAGGAAGAAGGAAACGAGAAAGGAGGAGAATGGCGCGATCGGGTCTCGAGTCGGCCAGTTAATTTACCGAGCCAGGTTTGAAGAACGTGCTCCTCCTTCCACCTCCCTCACCCCCTCCACGAGGTGAGAGAGGGATGGATGGCATTCAGAATGGTATGGCATGACAAGGAATTCACACTCAACTGGTGAATGGTACATTCACGCATGATGGAGGGAGGGTGTGCGCAGCAAGATTTGCCTCTGCCCACTCCTTCTCACCATCCATCCGACAAGAAGAGCCACGAGCAGGATTCCGGCACTCGGCTTGGTCGAACCTTCTCTCCGTCTCTCTCTACACCCACCATGTCGAGAGCCTCACAGGGTCCAAGCCTTCGGCCCTCTTTCTCCTCGTCACCAAACCTAACCCCCTTTCTTCTAAACGTGAATGAAATCCAAGTAAGGCATGGAGGAAGGCGGCTGATCGGAAGAGGACCTTGCGGGATCCCTTTCCCTTGGGTCTTTTCGAATCTAAACCCCAAGGCGTCCTGTGTGAAAAGAACGGGTGCGCATGGAAAAGAGAGGAGAATACTATCAGTGAAAAGCGAAACCTCACAAGCTTGCCGAATGCGAGTGATTCCGAGCGAGCGTGGACCGAGGCTCACATCCGCAAATCCCACCCACGTCGAATCTGTAGAGTCGTTGCCTCCGTCGTCTTTTGGATCACCCTCACGTCTGCGCCTCCACCTCTCTCTCTCTCTCTCCCTCTCACACACGCCAACATCCACCCACAGCCACAACCACATACGCATACATCCACCTCCGTACAACTACACCAAGGCATACACCGTTCACTTGTTCCCACCCCATCCCCTTCTCAGATAGCGAATCAACGACAGCAACGACGGGGGGTTCAGCGTGAGAGTCCAGCCAACCAAGCAGCATTCACAGGCTAAACTTTTCGTAAATCAAACACAATAGAGTCTTGGGGGGAAAAGAAAGAAAGCGAGAGAGAGAGAGAGAGAGAAGAGAGAGGGGGGAGGGGAATACCGACCCCGACACCCGCCATGCACCAATCGACTCCCATCCAATCGATCTCGATCCCGAGGCACGAATCCAGGTCCTCTCCCACCCCTCACATTGTCTACGCCGTCCTGGTCTCCCTTCCGGTCAGGAACTGGACCGTCTACAAGAGGTATTCCGAGTTCGAGAAGCTCTTGGTCGACCTCCAGGAGCCGAAACCGTTCGGCGCAGGTTGCCCTCCACCCGAGCGATTGCCTCCCAAGAACCCGCTCGGAAGGACCTTGAAGACGATCCGATCCTTGGGTGCGATCCTCGGCGGCGGCGTGAATGACGAGGAGAGGAGGAAGGAGGAGATGCAGCTGAGGGAGAGGAGGGACGGCCTCGAAAAGTTCCTCAGAAGTATCGTCAGTTCTTCAGACGACTCTTGGAGAGAGAGCTCTTGCTTCAAAGACTTCATCGGTCTACCTTCCAGTGCCGTCATCTCGGATCCGTCTGCTGGAGTGGCGGCAGGAGTCGGTTCAAGGTTGGGTCACACAGCCGGTTCAAGTGGTGGGTATTCGAGATCGAGCAACCCTGCCGGTGGATCGGGAGGAGGATCATCCCAAAGGCTTCCACCGGGCGCATACGTCGCACCAAGACGGACCCTAGGTAACGGTGGTGGTGGAGGAACAGGAAGCCACCAGGATGCGAATGGAACCGCCAGACCCCCAGCTCAGGAGGACCATATCACCAGACAACTGGACGACAACGGTCTACTATCTTTGCAGGAGCAGGCCATGAAAGACCAGGACGAGCAGCTGCTCGGTCTAGCCGCCATCCTGAGAAGGCAGAGGCAGATGGGCCTCGCCATCAATCAGGAACTCACCGAACAGAACGAGCTCCTCCAACAGCTCGACGACGAGGTTGGCGTGACCCAGAGCAAGATGGACGGAGCCGAGAAGAAGATGAGGAGGTTGGAGGGCAAGAAGTGATGATCTTGGTGGCCTTGAGCCGGGTTTGAGCCGGATTTGGAAGATTAGATCTATTGTTATTGCAACTTCAGATTGACACCATTCGAGTTCATCTCCTCCTCAGACCCATCCCCCCCTCCCTCCCTCACCTGTTAGAGATTCATCCGGTTGAATACGCCAACTTGAGCAAGGAGAGAGAGAGAGAGAGAGAGAGAGAGAGAGAGAGAGAGAGAGCTAGACACACAGAGTGGTAGTGAGGTTGACTCTAACACGATTCCCACTCCCAATTTTGAAAATCACCTGCTTCCAATACATGCATCCAACCAGCTATCCCAAGTTGGCACCAGTCCACTCTTTTTCTGCACCGCAGTGCCATCACTGAGACTCCCAACCCTCTAACAAGCTCTCGAGTCCGTCTCAAGTGCCGACGCCACTAGTAATTTACATGAGCCAACAAAAAAAAAAAAGATGATGGTGGTGGTGTTGCCGGTCGAGTGTTTCAGACCTAAAGGGTCGAAGGTAACGTTGAGAGTTAGGGTGAAATTTTCATTTTCGCTACCCTCGATCTTCTTGTCAAACCTATCTCGTCCATCCAGGGAGAGGAGATCAACGTTCTCTTCGGAATTGCTTTACGAGGAAAGAAAAGTCTCCAAAACTGCCGTGTCAGTCATAGGAGGAGGAACTGACAAAAACACGAAGATTTGGGGACTGTCAGAGCATATCCGCCATGGAACGCTTCGGTTACTCCTCAACCCCGACCATCTGGGCGTAACCGTCCCTATTGTCACCCTCCCGGCCCTTGCCGTCATCTTCCTCGTCGTCTTCATCCTGATCGCTCTCGATGGCAGCGTCGATCCAACCGTCCTCCCTCTTCCTCCCCAGCTCGTCTTCCTTGCCACCAAAGTACTGGCACGTCTCGGCGTTGACGGGCCCGGTCTCGTCGCAGAAGTCAAATACGGGGCACTGGCCACAAGGAACCTCTGTCCATCCAACCCTGACGCTCAGAGGCCGGATGGCGCGATAGACGTAGGGGATCCCTTCCCCTCCTCCTCCGTTCGAAGCGACGCCATTCGAGTGACCGCCGTTAGAACGACGTCTCATCTCCTCCTCCTCATCCGATTCCTCCTCCGAAGATTCATGTCTCGACTTCTTCTTGGTCTTGGTCTTGGATTTCGACCTTGATCTTCCATCTTTGTTCCCACTCTTGCTGCTGCTCTTGCCCTTCTTCTTATCCTTCCCCTTCCCCTTCCTCTTCCCCTTCCCCTTCCACTTCTCCTCCTTCTCCGACGATGATCTCTTCCTACTTTTCGAGCTTCTCTTCTTGGATTTGCTTGAACCCTTCTCCTTGCTCTTGGACGAGGAGGAAGAGGTCGATCTCTTGCTTCGCTTCTTGGAGGATGAGCTGGAGCTCGAAGAGCGTTTTCTTTTCCTCTTCGCCTTTGAATCCTCCTCATCATCTTCCTCACTATCCGATCCGCTCCGACTGTCGCTGCCGGACTCGGAGCCTGATCCGCTCCCAATGTCCGAACCATCCTCATCCTCATCGCTACTACTATCGCCGCTTTCCGAGCCGGAATCGCTCCCACTGCTATCCTCACTATCCGAGTCCTCCCCTTCACTGTCGCTATCGCTTCCGCTCTCATCACCCTCGCTTTCGCTACCACTGTCACTGTCGCTCTCCCCACCCTTGGAATGCGCGCCATTCGAGAAGCCAGATCCTCCGGTGGCGAAAGGGATGACCGGAATCTTTTCCAGTTGTTCGTCGTAGACCAGAATATCGAGAAGAGCCATGACGTGACCCACTTCCAGCTCGGTCTCGGTCAGCTTGGCGTTCTTGAGGTACTCGTGGACCGTGTTGGCGCTAGGTAGGTTGCTCGTGTAAGACGAAGGGAAGAGAGCCCTCGATGTTCCGTTCTTTGGGAAGGACTGAGAGTGGGTCGAAATCGAAAGCGAAGCATTGATACAGGGTCAGAAAGAGGATCTACCGTCCTCCACGCCTCCCTCCGGGTTGGAACTCACTTTGGCTTTGATAAAATTCAGGCAGGCTTGAGACAGCTCGTTGATGAAGCCGGTGTCCAGCTCATTGTCTGTGTACCAAGGGCCTCCCGATAACTCGATCGAAGGTTGCAGTCCAAAGAGCATGTAGATCTTTCTTGTCGGGAACTGGTGCAGAAGGAGAGAGGCGGAGTATCCGAGCGGAGACCAGAGGAAAGGTAGCATATAGACTTTCAGTACCAACATCATTCACTCCTCCCCCGAAGACGAAAAGCAGAATTAACTTCTAACCCCTCATGATGTACTAAGAATTCCTTTCTGGTTCGAGAAGAGGGCCCGGAGGGGGGGGGGGGGGGTGAGTGGAGGGAGGTACGTCTACAACCCACCTTGACCGACTTGACCGACTTGACCAGTTGCTTCTGCTCAAGTGATTTCAGGCACCTAGTGATGATGGTCTGATGTAACCCCGTCCTACCTTTGAGCTGCTTCGTCCAAATTCCTTCATTCCTGCTCTCCTTGATCTGCTGGTAGACGATGTTCTCGTTCTCATCCAGCTTTCCCATCATGCTAGCCTCGTTCTTGGTCGTCGCGGCATACTGGATCGAGTCTCCGTTCCTCTGAACGTTGAAGAGGTTCTTTTTGAGAAGCCCATTGATGGCAGAGAGTTGCTCCTCGATGGGAACGTCCTTGAACTGGATCGATACCTGGTCCTGGGTGATGACGTTGGAAGGTGAGATGAGGGCAGCTTGGTAGATTCGGTTCTCGATGGCGCTCAGCTTGCCCGAGCTGGACCCGGATTTGGTCCTTGGCGGCATTTTGAGCGACCCTTCCCTCTGGTATTTGTGTATATGTTTATCCAGTGCAGGGAGAGAAGGAGAGATGTAGAGAATAAAGGGAAGATGGTGAGAGAAAGAAAGAAAGAGGGCTAAGGTGTGTGACGTGGTGGTGAGCCAACCTTGAAAGGGATTGAAAGAGCTATGCACGAGAAGAAAGTGACGAGTAGAGGAGGAGGAAACGGAATCAAAATCGGAATCGGAATCGGGCCATAAAAAAAAGAACAAAAAAGTGAGGAGGCTGAAGGTTTACGTAATCAGAAATCCAAACGCGATAAGTCTCGGTTCCGCGTTAAGAGCGCGGACCATGACCCAACAACCAACAGTTGACGCCGTGACGAGAAGGGGCATATATTGAGGTGCAAACCGTAGGATGAACCCTGCTCTGACGGTCCAGTGTGGATCCTCCTCTCTTACAGATCCTATCTCCATCATCTTCGTCTGAGAACGAGAATCACGGAAAGTGAGAGAAAATTTTCCTAGTCAGGACCAGAAATAGGTTGGCAAGTAAAGAGGAAAAGAGAGGAAACGACCTTCAAATTATGAGCCAGAGCCTCAGGCCATGGATTTTCAACTCGCTCGTGGAACAGGCCGATTCCTGCTCAGACGACCTTGTCAAGCCCAACGCTAGCACCTCTACCAAGCAACGGAAACCGTCGAGGCACCCACGATCAGACCCATCCTTCTTACAGGACCTTCCCTTCTCCACTGGTGGCAGGGTCCAAGTAATCAGGGTGAGCTCATGGCTTTCCTTCTCATCCTCCCTGCAAAGCGACATAGACCTCTTACTGAGAGTGGATACTGCCGACAATATCGGCACTTGACATGTCGTCTCCTCTACCGCTGGAACGATTCGATCCAGTTCCTAACTTTCAGACCTGTCGACCAACCCGAATCAAGCCAGGAGATATGGGCTCAAGTGGGCGATCAGACCCACTTCATCGCCGTCAAATTCATTGGGAAAGAGGTCACCCGCTTTACCATGTGAGCTCCCTGCACTCATCTCTTCTTGGCTTGAAATGCCGAAACAAGACCGGTCTGATTCCTTCATCTGTTCTACTCTGGCCATTTGAAAATGACCACAGGAATCAAAACCAGACCCCACTCACAGCGTTCAGAGGCTCCATCTTCTCTCTCAAGTCGGTCAAGCCGATCGTGACGCGAATCCCTACCCAAGTCTCTTCCTCTCCCTGGGATCCCAACAACCTCTGGCTGGCGCTCGAAGTCCACAGCTTTGATCTCGTTGGCTCCATCAACGAGTCCCTCTTCTGGCCAAACGTCAAGTACGTGCTTGATTGCTCAGCCATCATGCAGAGGAAGGATGGGATCCAGGATTGGAGAAAGCTCAGAGACTGGTTCGAGGATTGCAAAAGGATGGTCGAAAGCATGGAATACAAGCAGGGTAAGTGGAGTGATTTTTTGAAAAGATCCCACGTCGCATCGGACTCGGCAAGCCAAACAAGGATGCGGCCGTGCTGACCATTGCCGGTTTTGTTTCCCCGCTTTCTCTGACGGACATTGATGGTGCGCAGCTTTGAAAGCTAAAAAGCTGACTACTACGCGAAGGAAAACGCCGGCACTCGAAGAAATCCCAAGTCCTTTCAAGATGGCACCAACTCCGGCTCAAAAGGAGCGCCGGAGAGGAGGGGAAAGGTCGCGGACCAGCTATGAGACAGAAGATTCTTCCAGCGACAGCTGCTCGATCGATGCGGTCTTGGTCGCCAAAGATGTCCCAGTGACTCAGGCGAAAGCAAGGGGCGAGCGCAGGACCCATCAAGGGAGATGGAGAGAGTCGGCTGAACGCGGCTCATCGGATTGGGGAGTAAGTCCTTCAACTCTCTCTGTGAAGCTCTCATTCGGTTCGCAATTCTCAGTGATAATGTAACCTCATTCGTCCTTCGCCTGCAGGATTTCGTTCTTGATCTGGACGTACCGGATCCTGTTCCCAGCCATCCAGATCGCCATCGAAGGAAGCGCCGCAAGCGAAGGGATCCTGAGAATGCAAATGATGATTCGATACCATTCCGAGTAGTGAATGGAACCTCTCCGGTCAAGGAAGACTCACGGTCCTATGCAAAGCAGTCGTCCGGAAAGATCCCTAGCTCTTTACTATCCTCTCTTGACATGGGTCTGCCTTCGGCCTCTGAGAGAAGTAGGATCGAGATAGAAAGCGATGGGGACAACGACTCCGAGTCCAGATTTCCCTTCGACCTCGGTGGGCTTGCCGATGATTACGACGGCGGCGTCCGAGAGATGCATCAAGGGCGTGACTTTGCGAGACGAAACGGCGTTGGCAATGGGGGAGAGGCTCTCGCCGATCCTTCCGACCATCGACTGTGGAGTATGACTTGGTCCGAAGAAGCCGAAGATTCGTTTGAGGTGGGCGAGAATGACAAGAATGACCCCTACGAAAGTGGCTTGAGCGACTATGAGAGGTCAAAGAGACTCGAGGCCAAGATGAAAACCCATCTCCGGGAGGAGGATGGAGGCAGAGTCGAGCTCGCAGGTGGCGAGATCAGCAAGAGGAACCACACTGACGATGGGAATGCGGGCGAGAGCGTCGAAGCGGGATCGCGGAGAGATGAGGAAGGGGTTGTGAAGGCATCCGGCAGTCGCGGGAGAGAGGTGGACCTGGATGATGCGGGAAGAGACGCGATAGAGAGCATAGAGGATTCGCTAGCCAAGGGCGAGGCAGGTGACCCGATCCGAGAACCTACAAGCACCGAGAGAAAGGGAGAGCGGGAGCTGGACGTAAACGCTTTCAAGTCGAGGAGTGAGTCGCAAGATCGAGAACTGGGATTACCTTTTCTCGTCAAAGCTCAGAGTCAGGTCTCGACCACGATTCAGGGAAAGGAGGCCAGGACGAAGGAGAAGATGGCTGCCAAGGCGAGGCTGAAGCAACTGTGAGTGACAACTGCAGGAAGAATGAATCATTTGACGGCGTACACTGATCTCTTCTTTTTCTTCGTCCTCTCCCTTCTCCTCCCCTCCCTCTTCCTCTCTCTCTCTCTCTCTCTCTCTCTCTCTCTTTCTCTCCCTGCCTCTTTCTTACACCCCTTTCTCTACATCCGGATCATGGACGTGAAACACACGCCTCACCTTTCTTCTGACAGGATGGCTGCCATCGTCGATGATTGATTCCATCCGCCAAAGGAAGAACGGGCTTTCACGATTCGTTTCCCAGTTCACGCAAATCTTGCTCCATGTCTCCCCCGCTCACTTCTCTGACTGTATCTCTTCCACATCTCGAGATTTCACACCGCTTCGCACGATGACGGGGGACTCCATGTCTCCATCTTCGTGGCTGGCGAAGAATACATGCACACGATGTACCATTTATTCCGATCTTGGACGAAGTACGCCTGGACTCATCAATTACAAGCGCTTTGTACAAACTCTCACAGTTCAAGTCGTTTGGTAAGCTGAGAGTGCGGGTATGATAGCTAGATCAGTTCAAAGACAGCTGCTTGAAGGCAGAGAGAAGGTGGAGTCCAACATACCAAAGAGGGAGTTGGGTGCAGGACAAGGTCGGTTGCCTGTCGACACTTGAAACGGACGCTGCACGTGATCCGAGGAGCGCCTCTTACACCTGAAACTCAACGTCTCCACAGTTCCCCAACCACGAACATTCGGAGAAGATGGATGAATGATTAAAAATGACTCGAACCTCAAACCCTTGATGATGATGATATTGTGTGAGTGGGCAATGTAACATCACTGGAGGACACCTTGGTTGGAGAATCACACGAGTGGCTACTCGCTCCAAGAATCTCACTGCATATCCTTTCTTCTTTTCCTCCTTGTTCTTCTCCTTCCTCTTCTCTTCCCTCCTCTTCTTCCATCCCGCCCGCTTCATCATCCTTCGAGCAGATTCCTGAACAAACCTTCCTTCAAGGCCCAATCAGCCTTACTCCATCATCCCAAAACAGTCCCTCCTCCCCTCCTCCCCACACACACAACCCCCAACTCGGGCATGTCGCAACCATCCACCCCGGCCTACCTTCAAGGCCCCTTTCCCTCTGGAAAGGCCCTGGTCGAGAACGCCACCACCACCACTAGACCTCCTACCCCGCTCTCGGCCGACTCGCTCCCGACCCACCTCTACTCGGACCTACCCCCACACCAGCTCCTCGCTGATGGGACACCCGACTACCTCAAACTCATCCTCGGCGCCGACATCTACGATCTCGTCAAGCAGACCCCGCTACAACCAGCTGTCAACCTCTCCAACCGCATGGGGTGTCAGCTGCTCCTCAAGCGCGAGGATCTCCAACCGGTCTTCAGCTTCAAACTTCGAGGCGCCTTCAACATGATGAGGCAGCTCGACGAGGAGCAAAAGTGGAAAGGTGTCATCGCCTGCAGCGCTGGGAACCATGCCCAGGGTGTCGCCCTTGCAGGCGCTCACCTCTCCATCCCTTGCACCATCGTGATGCCCATGGGCACCCCTAGCATCAAGACGGCCAACGTAAAGAGGCTCGGCGCCAAGGTCGTCCTCCACGGCCAGGACTTTGACGAGGCCAAGGCCGAATGCACGCGTTTGGCCAAGGCTTACGGTCTGGCCATCATCCCACCTTTTGATCATCCGAGGGTCATCGCCGGTCAAGGAACCATAGGAGTCGAAATCTGCCGTCAGACGGACATGACCAAGGTGGACGCCGTATTCTGTTGCGTTGGTGGTGGAGGGCTTCTGGCGGGAGTTGCGGCCTACATCAAGAAGATAGCACCCCCTCACGTAAAGGTTATCGGCGTCGAGACCTACGATGCCGATGCACTGGCCCGTAGTCTCGAGAAGGGGCACAGGGTTACCCTGGATGAGGTGGGGCTCTTCTCGGATGGTACCGCCGTTCGAGTCATCGGTGAGGAGTGCTTCAGGCTCTGCAAGGACACCGTGGATGGGATGGTCAGGGTCAGCAACGACGAGATCTGCGCCGCCATCAAGGACATCTTTGAGGACACCAGGTCGGTTCCGGAGCCGGCGGGTGCGTTGGCTGTCGCGGGAATGAAGAGGTACATAAGCACCCACGGACTGGCCGGCTCGGGTAAGAGGTTCGTTGGCCTGGTCAGCGGTGCCAACATGAACTTTAGCAGGTTGAGATTCGTCGCGGAGAGAGCTGATCTTGGGGAGAAGAAGGAGGTGCTGTTGTCCGTTGAAATCCCGGAACAACCAGGAAGGTGAGCAGGTCCTTTCCCCAGTCCCGTTCCCTTCCCGTCCCGAGCTTCTTCCTCTTCTCCATCTCGATCCCTGTGATTCTGAAGGGGGAATGCGCTTGACTCAACGAAATCCTCTGCACTGCGAAACCCAACAGCTTCCTGAAGCTGCACAACCTGATCCACCCTCGCGTCGTGACCGAGTTCTCCTACCGGTACAACAATGAGACAAAGGCGCAAGTCTACCTCTCCTTCCTCCTGAACGGCACCCCGGTTAAGCTCGCTTCCTCCTCGACGCCGACGAGCGGATCGTCACAAGAAGAGATGAAGGGATTGTCGGAACAACTTGCTGGGCTGAACGGGTCGTCATCGTCTTCTTCAAACGACCCGGCCTCGACGGTCGACATGGTAAGCGCCCAGATGGGAGACCTCAGAGCCGCTGAACTCGGTTCGGTCCTGCAAGCCCTTCAGGAACAAGGCATGCCCGTACACGACATCAGCGGCGATGAGCTGGCCAAGAGCCACGCCAGGTATCTGGTCGGAGGGAGGACAAACGTCGAGAACGAGAGAGTCTTCAGGTTTGGTGAGTGACCTTCCTTCTTCGACCTCCACCCCTTCCCATCCCCTCTCCCACCACCTTCCGCCCCCCTTGGGCTTTCCTTTTATCTTGATTCCCTTTCACCGGCCCTTGTTGTGTTGAGCGACTCGCTGAGACTCCAAACCAATACCTCTCCCCCCTTTCCCCCTTCCCATCAGAATTCCCGGAGAGGCCTGGGGCGTTGCGAAAGTTCCTGGTCGGTCTCCACGCCGGTTGGAACATCACACTGTTCCACTACAGGAACCACGGTGCCGACGTAGGAAAGGTCCTGACGGGCATCCAGGTCCCTCCGGAAGAGGAGGAGGCCTTCGGGAAGTTCTTGGTCGATCTCAACTTCACCTACCACGAGGAGACTTCCAACCCGGTTTACAGGAGGTATTTCAGATCGGACTGAAGTTTTTTTCTTCAAACTCTTTCTTTGGCCCCCCTCTCCCCCCCCGTGCTTTTCGCCCTTTCCTTTCCCCGGCTGGCCATGCCCCCCCTCCCCCCACTTCCTCGGTTCCACACTCTCTACTTGTACAATGATCAAAAAGGCCCGAAAGGGAAGAAAAGGAAAGGGATGCTAGATTCACACACGCACACGATCTCTTTCTTCATCAATAGATACTTTCAAAGCACTCCCTTTCCTCAAAAGAAGAGCGAAACGTTCCAATTCTGCGACGGAACCGATCCGAAGACGATCCGAGGAAATTTTGAAACGCTTCCAGCGAAAGATGGAGAGAGAAGAAAGCATCCAAGACAGGCTGATCGATTCAGACCGTTGTCATAATATTACTTTGTCGAAGGGAATGGCGGCAGAAAGGGGGGGGGGGGGGGGGATATGTAGTGAAATGTTCATCTCTAAAAAGAAGATGCGGAAATGATTGTTGGAAAGAGATGGGAGCTCAAGAAGAGGATTGACTTGTCCTGTAAATTGCGTCCGACATTCTGGCAACGTCGACCATCTCCCGAACGTCGTGGACCCTCAGGATGTCCACGCCTCCAGCGATGGCTGCAGCGGAGGCTGCGGCGGTGGCGTAGACCCTCTCCTTGGGCTCCTTCCTTCCCGTGATGGTCGCAAGGAAACGCTTCCTGCTGGGACCGAGAAGTACGGGGAAGGAATCCAATGTCGATACGGGTCTCGAGGCGAGTTCCAGATCCGAAACGTGGACCTCGATCTCGTCTGGTGAGGAGCCGCCTTGGTCTGGCTCGATCCCCTTGGATTCCGAGGAGCGATCTGCCTTGAAACGGTCACGAATCGAGGAGAGGGAAGACCTCATCGAGACGAGGCCAGAGGTTTGTTGCTGTTGACCTTGGCCAGGCGACCTGATGGTGGCGACCCTGTTGGACCTGGTGTTGGTGGTGGCGTTGAGCCTGGAAAGATCCCTGATCAGGTCCACGTTGCCCTTGGGGTCCTTGGCGAAACCGAGACCTGGGTCAAGGATCATGTTCCACCTTCGAAGGCCAGATCGGAGGGCTTTTCCCACCCTCTCTTCCAACTCCTTCCTGACCCCGCTAACAACGTCGCCGCTCTCGTACTCGGTGAGGGAACCCATGGTCTTGCTGTCTCCCCTCATGTGCATGAGTACGTAAGGGACGTTCCAGGTCTTAGCCACTTTGAAGATCTCCGGATCCCTCTCTCCGCCGGTCACGTCGTTGATCATGTTGGCTCCCGCCTCGAGCGCAGCCTTTGCGACCTCGGCCCGGAAAGTGTCGATCGAGATGGGGACCATGATTCCGGCGCTTCTGATCTTGGATATGACGGGCACGACCCTATCTATCTCCTCTTGGGGGCTTACCTCGTCCGCGTTGGGCGCCGTGCTCATCCCTCCAATGTCCAAGAGGTCGGCGCCATCCCTTACCATGGCGGTGGCGGTGCTAAGAGCATTCTCTACTGACGCATTGTCCCCACCATCCGAGAAGGAATCCGGAGTTGCGTTGATAATACCCATGATGAAAGTCTTTGATCCCCAAGCCCAGAGGCTGCTCGTCTGCAACCTTGTCGATGACGAGCTGGCAGTCCCAAGGACTGGTGAAGGGAGTGCGAGGACCCTTCTGATGCCACTGGGGACGTAATCTGGCGATTTTTGGAGCATGGTGAGGAGTTGGGCAATGGTTCTCGAGTGGGTGGGGTGCTCGTACTCCGGCAGGATGTCGCTGAGAGGTTCGAGGACAAACTCCCTCTCCTTGATACCAGGATGGGGAATGACGAGCCGAGGTGACTCGTCCAGCTCGATCTGATCGTAGAGGAGAATGTCGAGATCGACCAGCCTCGGACCCTTCTCTGGGACGCCGGTCTTGTCACGGCCGAGCTTGATCTCGATCGACTGGGTCAGGTCCAAAAGCTCGGACGGCGATAAGGTTGTCGCGATCTGCGTTGTGAGAATAAATCAAGATCGGAGGACCCTAGCGTTGTCAGAGAGGGGACGATCGGTAACACCAGATTGGATTCGAGATTGGGGGAGGAGCCGAGAGCAAGCTTGAACACTCACCCTGCATGCAGCGTTCAAAAAACTTGGCTGCTCCGTCATGTACATGGGAGCGGTCTCGTACAAAAAGCTGGTGTCGACGACCTTACAACCGTCAGAAGCTTCCAGCGCTTGGACCGCTTTCTCAATGTTGCTCGCCCGATCTCCAAGGTTTGATCCCAGAGCGATTGCAGCGACATGCCAGGCCTTACCATCTGTGAGGTTTGATAGATGATCGTCCTCCATCACTTTGGAATCTGACGCTGCTCGGCTGACAGGTGTTGGTAGTTGAGAAGAGGGTGTGTGCACGGAGGATGCCTTGGTCTCGGGCTCACGGACGTGCTCGTTTGCCTCTTCTTCGAAAAAGGACCTCGACCTGTCAACCTCAACACCCGCACTGTCGGCATACATGATCGCGCTCGGCTTGTCGACCCGAACTTTGATCCTCTCGACCCTGTTCTGCATTATAGCCACCCGGGCGATCGAGGTGGCCAAACTCTCGACCGTCTTGTAGGAGCTAGCCTCCACGTAATCTGAGATACTTCGGACGATGGTTCGGTAGTTGTGAGGTCGATTTACCACGTCGGCAACGCCGCTGGTCTTGCGGCTTGCCTGACGGAGCCTTTCGAGACCCGAATAGATGACGAGGTTGAGCCTGACGTCCTGCCGGTCCTCTCTCTCCCAAGGGTTTACTCCGAGGATGGTGTTAATCACCAGATCTCGCACGATGACCTTGTCGTGCGTCGCCCAAGAGGAAGAAGGTGAGAGCCTCAGTGAGGCAAGCTCGGAAGGCTGGGTATCGACGGAGGCCGTGACGCCTTGGGGATCAACATAGTCCTGTGCGGTCCTGACGATCTGGACGCCCGCCGACTTTGCGTGGAGGAGAGATCTTGGCTTTTCAACGTTGAGGGTCACCCTTGGTGCGTGGCAATTGAAGATGCATACCTTGGCCAGTCCCTCTGCCAAGGCCTCGAGACTGCGATACCGGTTCTGCGCGCAGTGGGCCTCGAGCTGCTTGACCAAGACGCCATAGTGGATACTGTAAGGGAGGTGGTCACTGCTTCCGGCTTTGGAGACGTCGGTGTGTACGCTTGCATCGATGGTGACAGGCTGAGCCTGAACCCTCTCCCAGTTATCGACACCGACAACCATTCGAACCTTGAGCTGCTTGATGGCGATGATGTCCGGGAGCTCGGTCGCCAGGGTAGGTTGACCATCGACAGCGAGCGCGTCACGGGTAGATGTCGAGGACATTTGGCGAAGCGAAAGATTGGAACTAGAGCTCAGTCGGGGAAGCGATTTAGACGAAACCGTCTGATAGAAAGGAGGGTAGTGGAGAGGAAAGGTTGAATGAGAGTTGGGCCTCGATGGGTAATGTTGTAGAGAGGAGGAGTTGAGAGGCGACGACGCCGGAAAGAGAAGCTTGGAAGAGAAGAGGCGGTGCGATCCGCTTCGAGCAGTTTGGAAAGGGGAGGAGGAGAGAAGAGGGAAGATAGCTGATCTCGATGGCCTCATACGACGATGGTCTTTAGGGGGTTTGGTTGGTCTCCTTTGCGATCTTTCCCTTCTTCCTCATCAGCAACCAGATTCAAGCCCGACGAATCTCTACCCTGCGCTTTTATTCGTGTATGCTGCGCTGTCTTGCCCTTGATTGGCCCTTCGGAGTAGGTCGAATCGAGTGGCGAGAGGATAGGGCAAGAAGAGAGGTTGTATGGAGAGAAGGAAGCTACGGTACCAAGACGAGCAGCTTTGTCTAAGACGGAGCAAGGAAGGGAAAGGCCGGGAGAGTTGTATGAAACCAAGTTTTCTCATCATGACTCCTTCTTCCATCGCTTGGCGGTTTTGGGGGGGGGGGCAGGGTTTCACCCGATCGTAGCCCGATCGCAGCCAATGACAAGAAGACTTCCTCACCATCCAACCCCACCCGAAGAACCCCCACCCACCCATCCTCCTCCTCCAATCCGCCTCGCCTCCACTCAATAACCTGGTCACTGGAATCTGACTTGGAACGCATTCTTTTGGATCCGCACCATCCTCATTCCCATCCCCATCCCCATCCCCATCCTCTTCCTTCACCTCCATCTCCTCTCCTCAAGCTACCCCGTCATGAAGTGAGTGAGCCTGGAAGGGTCAATCGGTTACCGACCGTGACTGGGAATCAGCGCTCCCCGTCTCTGCTTCTGACCAGTATGCATGCCCTTTCTTCTCTTCTTCTTCCGCCATGTCCAGTGTCGTGAGAGAGATCAGTAGGATCAACGAGCAAGAACTCGATATCGCATTGAAAAACCCAAAAGCCTCCTGGCATGAGCAATACAAGGGTGAGCATCGCCATCACTGTCATCACCATCGCCATCAAGTCCCTCTTCCAGCCTGGTCCTTGAAAATCTGATGAGAAGCGATCCTTATCCCCCCCCCCCTTCGCATAGACTCGGCATACATCTTCATCGGAGGCCTGAATTACGACCTGACCGAGGGCGACGTTATCACGATCTTTTCCCAATACGGGGAGGTGGTCGACATCAATCTTCCAAGGGGTGGCGCTCCTCCCCCGAATGCTCAGGATGTAAAAGGCGGGGGAGAGTCTTCATCCGCCCAAAGTGATCAGCAACAGAGGAAACCTCCAGGCAAGGGGAAACACCGAGGTTTTGGATTCCTCATGTATGAGGATCAGAGGTCGACCGTCTTGGC
Organism: Violaceomyces palustris; assembly: GCA_003144235.1. Taxonomy (NCBI): domain Eukaryota; kingdom Fungi; phylum Basidiomycota; class Ustilaginomycetes; order Violaceomycetales; family Violaceomycetaceae; genus Violaceomyces; species Violaceomyces palustris. The sequence goes on along the minus strand of KZ819687.1, from coordinate 21,946 downwards.
TGTCGACAACCTGAATGGAGCAGTAATCTTAGGAAGGACGATCAGGGTGGATCATGTTTCGAAATACAAGCAGCCAAAGGAGATTGGAGAGAATGGGGAGAAAGTAGAAGCTCAGGTTCAGAGTATGAACGCCAAGCCCGAGATGATCAATGGTGAGCTCATCGAAATCACATTTTCCCCCTTTCCCTTTCAGGGCTATTTCACGATCGGATGCGAGTTTTTTCTTTCCTTTTCAACAACTGAAGTGTGCGAAATCCCTTCACTCACACCTCTTCTTCATTCTTCAAACCCTATCCCTGACCTCTGCAAAAAACGATGAAAAAACACGCACACGCACACGCACACGCACACACAAAGATACGGACGAGGGATCCGCTGCCGAATCGGAAATCGACGAAGAGGACCCCATGGCAGCTTATTTGCGATCCCAGCAAAAGAAGGAGAAGGAGAAGGGAAGGGAAGGAGTCTTGACGAAGGAGGAGAGACGGGAGATGAAACTGGAAAAGCTCAAGCGGAAGGAGGAGAGGGCTAGGATCAGGGAGGAGAGGTCGCGAAGGAAAGGTGATAAGGGCAAGGGAAGGAGCTTACGCGACGACGCTTCGAGTCGCGAAAGGCACTCGAGAAGGAACCCGGACGACGACGACGATGAAGGGATCGACCAAGGAAGGAATAGGTACGAGGAGATGAGGAGAGCGAGGGAAAGGGAAAGTGGACCAGCTTCAAGGGAGAGGAGAGGTTGGGATGGAGAGAAGGGTTCAGGCTCGAATTCGCTCCACGAAGGTGGTAGAGATAAGAGTCCTCGCAGGGATAGGCGAGAATCTGATTGGTACCCTGATCGTAGGACAAGGGATGACCACCTCCAAGACTGGAGGAGAGACGAGGTGAACGAGGATGGGAGCCGAAACCGAGAGTATGACAGGGAAAGGGAAAGAGATGAAAACAGGTACAGGCACCATCATCGGAGGGATCACGATCACTACGAAAGGCCCGGAAAGGAACCACCCAGACGATCCTAGGCAGAGGCATGGGACCCCTTGATCGTCTCTCGTTCAAGGTAGGGTCGAAACGTGGACGTAGGCTCTCATCACGAGATGGAGCTGACAACCGACTTCGTCTCAATCTCCGTACACCTCCCCGTCGCCACGGCTATTTCCCCCCCTTCCACCCCAAAAAAAAAAACAAAATACAAAAATCATATGAACAGAGCAAGGGTGGGGGAGAAGAAAATTTCGCAAAAAAATAGTGTGTTTTACAAATACAATACCAAACCCCGACCCTTTCCCTCCCATGACCGTCGCTTCCGCGTTTGGGGTGGTGGGCTTGGTATGCTACAAACATTCGAGTGCCCCAAGGCGGGTCATCTCGGATTGTGATGGAGAATCTCGGGACGAACAGGAAAGCGAGTCCCGGGGAGGGAGGGGCTTGTGCGAGACCGCATGTGACGAACCGAGACATCTGAACCAACTGAAGGGAAAGCCCAGGCTCACCCATGTAGAAGCTGTACTTCCGTGCTTATGATTCCAGTCCGAGCGAACGGATCTGGCCAGGGCAGAAAAGCAGGCTTGGGGAGAGGAGGGGGGCAAGAAGCTCTGCGCCAACCAACGAATGGTAAAGGCGAATCCAGAAAAGAGGATGATTCGCAGAGAGGGTAGAGCTTGCATGTCATTTCAGGTTTACTGAGTAGGACAAGGGAGGGAGGGAATGGTTAGAAAAGAGGGGAACATGGCTTTCGTCAGTCTCCTAGGCTGATCTTCTCGAAAGTGTGATCCCGAAAGGTCACTGCACGTTGGCCGGGAGGACTGGCTGGCTCGATCTAGCGTTGCGTGAACTCACGTTGTAATCCATGTCCATCTTGGAACTGTCACCACGGGAACCCGGCGGAGGACCATGAGCAGGGGCCTTCCTTCTCCTTTCTTCGAATTCTTTGATCATCTCACGCAAACGAAGGTATCCCAAGTGCATCTGATTTAGAGAAGGGAGCAAGGGGTGACGTTGGCGACCAAAGCGAGAGAGAGAGAGAGAGAGAGAGAGAGAGAGAGATGTGGCGGAGAGAGAGTGGATTAGTTCGATTTCTGGTTCTGTAGAATGACACTCGAAGGTGTTGATCATGGATCATGCCGAAACCAGGGAAGGGATCATCCCACAGCGCGTCCGTTGGAGGGTGTTTGACCACTCACCTTACCACCAAAGTGGTCGGCCAGCCTCCTGTCCGAGTCGAGGATACTGAGGTAGGCGCCACACACGTCGCAGACCCTCAGCTTCTGATGACCCGAGGCACCACTGTTCTCCTGCAGAAGGTGGAGCTCCCTCTCCTTGTTCGCCTTCTCCTCCTTGAGGGCCTCGGCCTTTTGCAACTCTGCCAAGGACTCCTCGATGAGACCTTGTTCACCCAGGGACTCAACCTCGCTCATGGCCGCCGCGAGAGCCGCCTCGATCTCAGAGATCTCCCTCATCATGTTGGCGAACTTGGCAATCTCTTCCGGTGTCTGCTCGAGCCTCCTCTTGTTGGCGTTGATCTTCCTGTCGACGTCCGAGATGAAGTTGTAGATGTTGGTCTCGTGCTCTGCAAAGAACTGAGGGAACCTCTCCCCCTTGGCTATCGCTTCATTGAACTCGTCCTTCAACCTGGCGGTGTGGGATTTCGGGCAAGGTCCCAAATCGACTTTCTGTCAATGATGAAAGAGCAGTTGAAGGCAGGGTTTTGAGAAGTCAGTTCGCTTCGTTGAACCAAGATGAAATCCTTCCGGCTTTTTTGTTTTGTCTCTTTCTACGATGCCTCCCGATAGGAAGGGGGAGAGAGAGAGGTGGAAAGGAGAGGAGAGCTTGATTCACTCACCGTGTTGCTGAAGAGATCATGAGGACAAGTCCCACACAAGAAGTTCCTGCAAACCTTTGGGTCGGTAAAGTGCATGTCCGACTTGGCCGTTCCCATCGCTTGATTCAAGGAGCAATGGAAGAGAAAGGGGATAGAACGACGGCGGTTCAGCATATATTAGAAGCAAGAAAGCGAAGGAAAGGAAAAGAGATGGGAGATGGGATCGTTCAAGAATCCTTTTCAAAAAGCGGTGGAAGCTTGGAAATGTGATGACTTTCGTGGGCTCCGATGGATTTTCAAGCTCACCTTCCGGTCCCATCAACTTTTCCAGAAACATTCTTTGGATCTCTGCCTTCCTACCCATCTTGAACGATTCCGATGGGGAGTGATTGGAGGAGGGGTGGGCTGTGAGCGGTGTTGAGGTGCTTTTGGATCCGTGTCCGTGCCTTTCTTGCGCTCCAATTGACCTGGTCTTGTTCTTCCGCCGCGAGACTGATGGCTTGAAGTTGTTCTCCTCTTTGCTAGGCGGCTCTAGTCTGATGAAGAACGGTTCAAGAAAGGATGAGGGAACCTGGATGGATTGCGAACGAGGATGGAAGGGGTTTGTCTTCAAGTTGAGGGGAGGTGGGAGGGTGAATGAATGCTTGCTTGCGAGTCGTGTGTGTGAGTTGCGAGTCTGGTGAAGCCGTGGAGATAGAAAAAACCAGCTCGGAAGTCGGGAGATTCTGGATCTGGTCACGTGCAAATCCCAACCCCTCGCTAGGGCATCCGCTGGTGGTTGAGATGGATGGCCCCGACTGTGACTGGTCGCATCCCTACCCACCTTTAGAGCTTCCCCCAAGTCATACCCCCACCCTCACCTATTACCATCCCGCATCAATCACACCAAACCTCCCAGGCCCATCCATATAGACAAACCTACGACGGAAAATGCCGCCTAAAGCAGTTGTAGAGGATTTCGACGATGACACCGAGGTGAGCTTGTCATTCATTTAATTTATTTATTGAATCACTGGGAGCTTGTTGAACAACAACCTGATGCTAACCTGGACCTCCCTGTCCTCCTTTTCCCCGGGCGCCAATGTTGCGCACTTTGTCTACTCTCCCGCGAATTGAAAATTGACAAAGTTTGACCTACCTGGTTTCCCAAGCTCATCAGGTGGTGGCATCGGAGGCAGTGGTGCCAACAACGCCGCCGCTCAGATGGCCGCGATGCAAGAAATGATGAGCAAAATGGGAGGAGGAGCGGGAGGAGCGGGTGGGGTCGCCGGCATCGATCCGAGTCTGGCTTCCTTCGGTGCCACCAGACCTCCTCCGATCAACAGCCCTGAGAAGGAAGCCGAGCACAAGAGGTGGATCACCCTCTACCCCATCTACTTTGACGCAAAGAGGCACTACAAGAAGGGTTCAAGGAGAGTCAACTACGAAAAGTCTTCCATCAATCCTCAAAGCCTCGTCATCGCCAGGGCCGTTCAGAAGCTCGGCTTACTTCTCGCTCACGAGGTGAGTCATCCTCATGCTTCCCTGAGCCGCTCTTCTTCCTACCTTCCCTCAGTTGCTCTCCATGTCCTTCCAAAGGGATCCAGCTGTCTCTTTCGCCTTCAACCGTTTCGATGCTGACGAAAGCTCTGAACCGATCTCCCAACGACGTGGCTCTACCCTGTCGGCAGCCCTACAAAACTCATCCTCAGGATTGGGAAAACCCTGGCAGGGTCAAGGTCAAACTTTTCGACGAGGATGGAAAACCCACCCACTCCACTATCACTTCAAGTGAGTAATAGCGACTGCCCTGTTTCCATCTGAGGACTCATGACCACTTACCTATCCCTATGCCCCTCTCTTGTTTGGAAAATGAAAACAAATCACTATCAACTCGAAACGAAACGCCAACAGAAAAAAGTCTGCTGGACGCAGTCGCGGAACTGATCCAGCCGCAGACGGGAGGCAAGCCGCCCTCGATCCAACCAAGGGTCAAGAGGTCCAAGAAAGCAGCACCTGACTCGAAAGGCGAACAAGGTGGCGAGAAACCTGCCGACAAGGAGGTGGTCAGGAGGGACAGGAGGAATCCCAACCCCAACCCTCTCAGGCAGAGGCTCAAGTCGATGAACCTACCCCCCCTAAGCGAAAGGCTACCCCCACACTCACCGGCGCTGGACAACGGGCTCTTGAACATGAATCTCGGTGAAGCCATGGGCGGCAGTCTCGAGGGTCTGGGTCCGCTCGGAGGAATGCTGGGAGGGATGGGACTAGGTGGGGACGACGACGACGAAGAGGATGAGGAGGACGAGGAGGGGAAGAAGAAACCCGCCCTCACTCCTCAACAACAGGCTCTGGCAAACCTTGGAAGGAGGCAGAAGAAGAAGGTGATCAGGGTCGGTCGTTGAAAGTTTCCTGTCAAGAAGGACCCTTCGGCCCGCATCCATCCCCCCTTCTCCCACCTGAACCCCCTTTCACCAACCTTGTCTCCCACTTCTTTCCCCCGTAACGCAATCGACACCCTCTCTCCTCGCTACGTCCTCCTTTCTCATTTCCTCGTTGGATATTGTAGCCGCGTGTCCCTGGAGCATTGTGAAAGCGACCCGGCCAAGGCCATTTGTGAAAGGTGAAATAATTCTTTGTCATTTCATGATGAAGTCTCTACTCCTCAACTCGGCCATCGTCTGTCTGTCTGCTCTGCCTCTCTTGCTTTCTTTCATTTTGCCGTCGCTATCGGCCAATACAAGGAGAGGGTGCCTAGGATTTTGAAATCTATCCTTTCTCCTTATCCGTCTCAGTGATACGTACGCTCGCCCCCTCGTGGAAAGTCGAGGTCTACAGGGTGGGGAAAATGTCGGTCCGTCTCTGATCCCACAAGGGCATCTCCTTTCGAACACTCTCTAGAGATTCCAAATCCTGCGGTCGTTGGGTCGAGGTGCAACAAAACATCAGGTTGGATTATGCGACCCGCCGGTGGGCATTTATGGTAAGACGACGTCAGCAAAGGCACCGGCCCGAAGGTATATCGAAGACCAGGGAGGAGCAAGAGTGAGGTGGGAAAAGGACTCACAATTTCGGCCAGACAGAAGGTCGGCCTGTAAGGTTGGATGTCGCTATCGTTCAGAGAAGCCATCCACAGAGCGGGGGGATTTCGTCGAGGTTGGAATCATGCGTTCACAAGGTTGAGTAACACTCGGTGAATCATTCTCTTCTTTTCAGTTGATGATCGGACGGGAATGCTCACCTGCACTGGGCTACAATCGAGCCCCAAGGGTCAATGATCATCGCATGACCCCAACTGGCAAAGATGAAGGGTGGCGTGGTTCACACAAAAGGGGAGTAAGATGGGGTATCAGAGCCAGAGGCTGGGAAACCATGGGAGTTGAAGAGTGACAGCCGACTCACGAGACTCGCTTCGTGCCCTCATGTTGTCCTGGCAGGAGGCGTTTGAAAAAATGGGCCGGGATCGGACGGTATCAGACGAGTTCACAAAGCCAACCATGGATCACTGACTGCTCAAACTCCAAACAAAAAGGATATGACATTGCTCACCGACTTGAGCCGAAGCTAGAACGTAGGATTGCGTTTCTATTGCCCTCGCTCGCAGGAGAGCCTCCCAATGCGCCGCGCCGGTCCTTACAGTAAAGGCCGAAGGATAGGTCAAGATATCGGCACCTTGCCGTCTCAGGCTCAGCGATGGCTCTGGAAATCGTAGGTCGTAGCAGGTAAGAAGCTGGATTTTGCACGCGTCAATTGAGTGTCGAATTTGCCAAAGGGAATGAGGCGAAACGACGTGCAAGCAGGTCAGACGGCGATTCTCTCTAGATATTGAGTCAAAGGCTAATTTTTTCTTTCTTTTGGGCAACGAGAGGGACACTCACCCCGATTTTACCGATTGGAGAGGCCCGCGGAGGAACAAGTTCGGACCCCTTGATGGTCGAATCGCTTTCAAGGATCTTCATACCTCCTTTGATATCGACATCAAAGAGGTGCAGCTTCGGATTTCAGGGGAGAAGGTTGGAAAGAGGATAGGAGGTAAGGGTCCTGCCCTCCTTTGACGATTTGCAAGAAAGATGAAAGGTGCCGGGTATGCAACTCGACTCACCTTTCGGTAGCGATCCAAGACCTCGCCCTTGTCATCGATCAAAAGATGAGTGTTGTAGCATTTCAACCTGCCATCACCTTGGGCCGAGTCCCTCGAGTCTTGATGCTCTCCAGGTGGTTCATGGACTCCGACCGAGACGAAGATGGAGGATTGCTTAGCCGCTTGCTGGATGGCATTGACAAAGTCTTGGTTTTCGCGAGACCTGGTGAGTTGAGCGACCGATGCCTGAGGGGCTATGAAGTCGGTCGCTAGTTCATACGAGTATACCAAGGCATGTATGCATATGGAGATACAGTATTGAAGGGAGTTGAACCGTCGAGCCGCCAAGAAGACGTGTTAAGATGGGTTGCGTGCAGTGGAGAAAAGGAGATCAATTCGGTTCCGGAATCGGATCTGCTCACCTTCTGGAAGAAATATCGCCTGTTTGAGGGTTTTTGGGTGGTTCGAGATTGAAAAGAGGTTTGGAACAGACCTTGAGCCTTTTGTCCAAAGTACGAGCCAGCCTTCGAAAGGCGCTCGGAGTGCGAGTGGGACCCGTCAACGTACCTTTGCACCTGCGGTGGCGGCTTTCCTTTGAGGTTGATGTCAGGGGTTGGAAAGCAAGGCGAGGTGAGGGAAAAGGTTTGGAACGGAAGGTAGAGAGAAGGGAGAGCGAGGAAAAGTCTCACTCACTTTATCAGAGCGCAAGCCTGAGTTAGGTTGTCGGTTATGATCGAGCTGCTCCTGAACTGAGCAACTGCTGCTAGAACCATGACGGGCTTGGATGGGGTGGGAAGTGAACACGATGGTTCCTTTTTGCCGATCCGAGGGTTGATCAGGTCCACTTGACGGTGGAGTGGGATTCAAGTTGCCTGTATGCAGATAGATGGTGGTGAGGAGTGAAAAGCTCTTGTTCCAATCTTGGAGAGAATCAAAACCACATTGGGGGGGGGGGGGGCCGCTCCACCTTGACATCGTCCATACCTCCACCCCACCACCCAGCACGGACCAAGCAACGAAGGGGTTTGCCTGATATTTCACCTCTTTCGCTAGCCTCTTCCTTCCTCTGCAGATGTTGTTGGCCTTCATCCGGCCCCTCCAACACTTGAAAGGTTGATGGAGGCACAGTGACTGTTTGGGGGATATTTGAGACTCTCCTTTGAGGTCGAAGTACGACAGCATGGACCGAAGAGAAGTGGAGTGGAACAAACTCGGAAGAAATCCATGCAAAAACGTATCAAAAAAGAGATGAAATGGACGACGCAATTTCAGGAGATCGACGAGGAGAACCAAAGAGGAAGGAGCACTCGCAAACCACTGAAGAGACCTCCCCTCTCCCCGACATGTCAAGATTTGCAAACGTTTCGACCATCAAGACCCACAGGAGACGGCAAGGAGGCCAACAAGAAAGGCCTTTCCACATGAAAACTTCCTCTACCCCGCAGGATCTCTCCACTCATCATCGTGAGGTCTCGTAGCTCTGAGCACAAGTCATAACTCGGTTTCATTGAATCTTGTCACTTGATCGTCATGTGGTCGAGATCCTTTCAATATAACATTTGCTCCGTACCAACGGGATCATACATGGCTCATGTCAACGAGATGAGGTGCTGAAATTCTCCCTCTCCTCTTCCGCCACCCATCCCTTCTCCTTTTCCCTCTAGCTCTCCTCTTCCTCGCCTTCGCATCGAGTTCCGCCTTGCTCGAGGCTTGCTTGTATGTGGTAATCAGCCCCCCCCCCCCCCCCTTACCCCTTATGACCTCCCTCTCTGGCAGTCGTTCCGATTGCCACGCTTGGGTACGTTGCGCTAGGAAGATATGCATGTGTTCCTGCGCGCATGTGTGTGATACGAAGGGAGATTCATTGGGAGGAAAAGGAGAAAAAGGTGCAACGTTTTGGTCGCCTTCTTGGACCAAGAGATTTTCTGAGTGGGGAAAAAGAGTCTCAGGGAGGGGTTTCTCCCGTCGCTCCCAGTGCGTCATTGCCTCAATGTCCATCGAAAAGAGAGAAAGGGGGGGGGGGGCGGCGAAGGCGTTGATTTTCTATCGCACGTAGCTGCAAAGTTTTGATTCATGAACCGGAGATGATGGGAGGCAAAAGTCAATCGGTTGCTGCGATGGGAGGAGAATCTCTGAGCACAAAAGGCGAAACGCTGGGGACTCACTTTGCGTCGATCTGACTGATCTGTGGGAGAGCCAGTTTAATCTTTCTCCTGTAGGCCGTCATCTCCTTTCTCTGGACTGGGTTGCCCTCCAGGTAGACGGTCTCAAGCTTGGGCATCAGCTCCGGCCCCAGTTGCGACTCCAAGTCATTCAGCGTCTCGATCTTGTTGTCGTTCGCCTGAGAAAGGGGGAGGAGAGGTTTAGGAGGAGTGGAGCAAAGTCAGTCCGGAAGTAGCCTCACCCACATGCATGGCGCAGACGTCTGATGATTGCGCACCCAAAACTCCTCGAGGTCCTTTAGATGGGATATGTTCTCGATCTTCTCAATTTTGTTGGCCCCAATGTCCAAAGTCTTGAGCTTGGTGTTCTTCTCCAGCCCCTCGAGCTTGGTGAGGCCATTGTGGGAGAGGTAAAGCTCCTCGAGGGCCTCAAGATTTTGAAGCCCTTCGATTTTGGTGATCCTGTTCGACTGGATTGAAAGAACTCTGAGCTTGGTCAGGCTAGAGATGCCTTGGAGCGAAGTGATCTTGTTCTTGCCGAGCCAGAGCTCCTCGAGATTGGAGAGGTGGCCAATGTTCTCGATCACCCTCAGCCTGTTTCCTCCGAGCTCGAGGCTCCTGAGCGACGAGGCGATGGGGCCCTCAAGGTCCTGACTCCTCACCCTCGAGATCTTGTTCTGGACAAAGTAGAGCGTGTGGCAGTTGGATAAATGCGAAACGTTCGAGATGTGGTGGAGGTTGTTGAACGAAAAGTCCAGGGTCTCGAGCTTTTCTAGCTTCTCCAAGTTGGCAATCTTTTCGATGCTGTTGTCGTATAGGTCAAGCTCCCTGAGCTCGGTCAGGATGCCAATGTCTTTGGATCTGATCTTTGTGATCTGGTTCTGCCTCAGGCAGAGCCGCGTCAAGGATTTAGAGAATCGAGCGAGCCCCAGATTTTTTGTCGTGCTCAGTCGCATGTGGGTCAAGTCGATGATCTGTGGATAGGTTGTCGGACAGGGGGGATGGGGAAGCAAGGGGTCATCAGGTTGTGAGCTGGAAAGGGACTTTTTGACGAAGTGAGCCAGATCCACAGAAGAAATCGAAAGTAAAAAGAGAACACATCTCCCCAAGGGCGTTCTGCTCTCTCCGTTAATGTCCAAGTAGCTCCCGTACTCGGCTCGGGGTCGGGGAGGTGATCTCTCTCCCTCCCTTTCTTTCATACCATCTGACATCGCTCGTCGACATGCCCACCGGAATGCTCAATTGAAAAGGGGAGTCCTCGGAATCTTTGAGGAGAGCACACTCACATCTTCATTCCCGTCGAAGTCGGCCAAGAGTTCGCTATCGTCCGGAATCTCATCCCTTGGATCGGTGACGGTTTGCGGCGGCGGCGGCAGGCCACCGTTCTGTGTCATCAAAGCCGAGCTCTCCTGCCTCCCTGCTTGCTCATGATGGGATCCATCCTGTATCAGATTCCCCTCGTTTCGATGACCTCCTGCTTCTTGCCCCTGTTGCTCGGCTTCATCTTCCGTCTCTGGGTCAGACTCTTGGTCATCATCCCTCCCTTCCTCTGCGGCTTCGTCGGAGGACTGGTCGGAATCGTCGTTGTGGGTGTCGTCCTTTGGAATGGGAGGGCCCGGTGGAGGGGCGCCAACCAGTTGTACCTGCTTCTTGGATGGATGCTGAGGATTGGAGGAGGAGGATGGCTCGGCACGGTCGTGGTCCTTTGGCTCGGTCTGGTCAGCCATTTCCTTTCTACAGCCCTTTGCGTGACGATGATGGACGGGGTTGTCGACGGTGGAGGAAGGAAAGGAGAAAAGCGGAAGAGAGGTTGAATGTATGCGTCTACCCAGTCCGTCCAGGTGATTCTGGATGAAGGGGGCCAAGGGGAGGAAATGCGTGCGTGAGAGAGAGGACTGAGGATGGCGAGGAGTCGAGGATGATGGATGAAGGAGGGAGGATGATCAGCAAGGCAGTATGGAAAGTCAAAGTCGAAGGAACCTTCTTGGTCAAAGCGCCAAACTTGAGAGCGACTCTTACACCAATCGTACGATCCCCCCCTGGCTTCCCAATCATCCTCCTCCTAACCCAACTCGCACCAGGGCGATCAACTGAAGTCATGGCCATCCTTCCCCTCAGCCACTTTCCCCCTCCCATCCACCCCTTTCTGGCCCGAAAAAAGAAGGAAGGAAAGAAAAGACAAAAACCAAAAAAGCAATTTTGAGAACGATTCAAGCGAGAAATGCACATTTCTAGGGGTAATCTTTTAGGACAAAAAAAAAAGGGCGGGAAAAAAAGAGGAATCGGATCCAGTGGGGTCCAGAGAGAGGAAGAGAGAGAGAATGAAAGAGGTTGTTGGCGAGTCAGGATTGAACAAGGGAATTCCGGTTTCGTCGGGATAGGAGATTCTGTCCCATGCCTCTCCCCCCCTCGTCTCACTTCTTGAGCACGTAGTCCCATCCAAGCTCGCCCAGCCTGTCGACCTTGCCCATCACCTCGTTCTCCATCTCGTCCATGTACTTTTGCATCGCCTCCAGGTAGCTTGGGTCGGCCGAGCCCAGGATCCTGATCGCCAAGAGCGCCGCGTTGGTGCTGTTGTTGATCGCCACACTGGCCACCGGGATTCCCCTCTGTTCGATAGAGAGAAAGAGAAGGAGATAGGGAGAGAGGGAGAAAGGGAGAGAGAGAGAGAGAGAGAGAGAGAGAGAGAGGAGAGAGGGAAAGAGGGAGAGAGATAATTTCTTAACATCAGCATACTTATAGCTATTTGCTTCATCAAGGACAATCCCCTAAACTCTTTCCCCCCCTACCCCCTCCCCCCCCAACATTCTTGTCAACTCACTGGCATCTGAACAATGCTGTGCAAGGAGTCCACGCCGTCCAGGACGCTCCCCTTGACAGGAACGCCGATCACGGGCAAGGCGGTCTGAGCGGCAACCATGCCCGGCAGGTGGGCGGCGCCGCCGGCTCCTGCGATGATGGCCCTGAGACCCCTGGCGGGGGCGTTCCTGGCGTACTCCCTCATCCTGTCCGGCGTCCGGTGCGCGCTGACGATGGACAGCTCGAATGGGACGTTGAACTTTTTCAGGATCTCGGCGGCGGGCAGCATGACGGGAAGGTCAGAGTCCGAACCCATGATGATCCCGACCAGCGGTTGAGGGTGGGAAAAGTCGGCGGCCGATTTGGGGGTGGCGGAAGAGGAGGGGGCGGAAGGGGACGAGACGGATGAGGAGGAAGCAACGACACCCTCGGCGGTGAGGGAGGCCGGCAAAGCGCCGCCCTTGGTCGCCAGTTCGGTGGCTTGGTCCAAGGCTCTCTCGACCGTCTCGAGACGCTGCCTGACCTGGGCGTCACTCTGCCCGACGATGGTGATGTGACCCATCTTCCTACCCTTTCGGCAGCCGGCCTTGCCGTAAAGGTGGGCCGTCGCTCCGGGGACGCTGAGACTGGCGACAGCGGGGGCCAGCGTCTTGGCCACCGCCTCACCATCCTTGTCGCTGTCCGCCAGGCCGAGGATGTTGATCATGGCAGCCGACGGGACCTTGAGAGCGGTGCTCCCGAGAGGGAGGCCGAGGACAGCACGGAGGTGGTTCTCGTACTGGCTCGTCTCGCAAGCCTCGATCGTGTAGTGACCGCTGTTGTGAGGCCTAGGTGCGATCTCGTTGATCAAGAGCTGACCGTCAGCCATGAGGAAGAGTTCGACACCGAACACTCCCGCTCCTCCGAAAGTGGCGACCGCCTCCTCTGCGATCTCCCTCGCCCTCCTCTCGACTCCTGCGTCGGCGACCCTCAGCGGTGCGAAGACCGTGTGGCAGATGCTGTCCTTGTGCACCGTCTCGACTGCCGGGTAGGCTCTCACCTCTCCCGATGAGCTCCTGACAACCATGACGGCGACCTCTTTGACAAACTTGGCCCACTTTTCGGCGTAGAGCCCTCTCGAACCCCCTCCTAGAGCCTGGATGGCCTGCTGTGTGTCCTGCTGGGATCGAACGACAAAGTTTCCCTTGCCGTCGTAAGCTTGGGTCCTGGACTTCAACATGAGGGGCAGGCCGAAAGCCTCGGCGGCCTTCGAGACTCCCAACGCTTGGTCCTTGCTGTTGGTCTCGGCATCCTTGAGCGAGCTTAGGTCCTCAGGACCCACGGCCATGTATTCGGCTACCGGGAGACCCTTCTCGGAGAGGTGCTTTTTCTGAGCGTACTTGTCCTGAATCAGAGCGATGGTCGAGGGTAAGGGGTGGACGCCGTCGACGAGCCCTTGGTCCAGTACGGATTGCAGCTGGGTAGCGTCGACATGCTCGATCTCGATGGTAAGAATGTCGACCTTGGAAGCCAACTCCTTGATCTTGGCCGGGTCGGCAAAGCTCCCGTCGATGTGCTCGGATTGACCCTTGGAAGAGGTGGAGGGGGCGTAGTTGATCTGCTTTGCCGGAGCCGTGTCACCGACGTCTAGCAACCTGACGGTGACGTTGAGCCTCGAGGCGGCCTCTACGAACATTCGGCCCAACTGGCCTGCTCCGAGGACGCCAACAACTCTCTTCTCCATTTTCCCCCTTTTCTTTGATGTGTGAATGCAGGTGGATGGCTGGCCCTGGATCGGGGGGTTCGGAAAGCGGATGGTGGCGAGGTGGAAGCTGGACGCTTTTGTTGTGGGGAGGGGCGTCGAGGTTGGAAGGAACAGGGACGTATAGCAGGTGGACCTGGTCTATGGTTGGTGATCTACTCTATCTTGGACCTGTACGGGAAGGACGAGCAGGGATCTCTCGGTTTCACCTACGACTCCTGATTCAACCTGTAAAGACGAATCGGGAAGAAGCAGGTCCAGAAAAAGGCCTTGAGTGGTTGGATTTCGCCCAGTTCGGCTAGCTTCTCACTTCTCGGAGCGTTAGATGGAGGCAAGCATCAGGCGCTGCGGTAGGGCGAGGCGAGTCACGGGTTGGCCTCTTTCGAATCGCCCGATCATCGGGAAAGAGAAGGCTTTAGCTTAATTTTCAAATCTCTCATCAAACCCCAAGTCATTTCTTGGACCCTATCCCGAAGCAGCCGTTCGGATCTGCTTCCCCTTCCCCCTCCTCGTTTTGGTGCAGCGAGTTGCCAACTTGCCTTCAATGCGCAGGGGGGACTACCAAGAGTTCCAACGGTACAAACCTCTTTCGGGTAGCATCCGACACTCAGAATCCAGTCGTCAAAGGAGGTTCTATCACCGGGCATAGATCAAGTGCAAGGGAAGGAACTGAGAGAGGACATTCGATCGTGATGCATAACCGTTAGGGAGGAAGTTGTTTGATGAAAGAAAGCTATGATTACATGGCCATGCCAGAAAAGGGTTGGAAAGGTCAAAGGCGGAAAAAAAAGGAGTGAAAGAAAGAGGATCGAACAAAGGGCTGGAGAAAAGGGGTTTGCGTGGAGGGCCGCGACAAACGATGCCCAACCCTTAGGGTCACATGTAGGCTTTGATGGCCTCAACTAGCTCCATGCCGGCCTTGGCGAAATCGACGGGCGAGGCCTTGGAGATGGTGTACCTGACCCTGGTGGTATCGTTGAACGTGTCCTGTTTCGCCCTGCAGTTGAAGAGGTACATCCTGTTGGCCGCTTTGTGGAGCACGGCCGAGTACTCGCTCTCGCTCTGGTTCTTCTTCTCCTCCAGCTCGCCCGCCGTCATGCCGATGATCAAGGAGCCCGTGTCGTTGAAGCCGCTCAGCCAGAGCTGGCCCGTGGCGTCGGCCACGTTGGCCGAAAGGATGTAGCGGTGCTCCGGTGCCGGGTAGGTCCTGTCGCACTTTTCGCACCTCCAGGCTCCTTCGCCCTCCTCGGTCACCTTCTTGTTGCAGTTCTCGCTCGGGCAGGCCGTGTAGGAGAGGTTGTCTTGCTTGATGTACACCACCGTGGCGCGGATGTTGAAAAAGTCGGGCTTCTCCGTCATGCCCAGGTTCTGATCCTTGACCTGAGCGATGGTCCTCCTCTCTTGCAGGTTGCTACCGGCCAGGGCTCCCCCCCCGCCAGCCATGCCGGCGTTGGTGTAAGGCTTGAACTCGCTGTGGACTCCATCGTTGTCATACCATCCGCGAAGCCCGTGCGCCTCTGCGATGTCAGGGTTGATGATCATGGTCGAGCTGGAGAACATGCTCAAGCTTCTCCCCCCGAAATCTCCCACTTTCACCCCCTTGAAAGCGATCACCGGCTTCTCGTCCACCCCGGCGTTGTTTGGGAACGACTCGGCCGACTTTCCCCAAAGGGTCAATCGGACGCTTCTCGAGCTCTGGTCGACGAGGCTGAGTTCCCTCTTTGCCACGGGCTTCTGGGAGGCCTTGGAGATGATCTCGGAAAGCTCTCCGTACGAGTCGAGCACGCCGATCACGTCGCAAGTCTGGTTTGGTTCGACCGATTCAAGCTGGTCGATCGGAACAAACTCGTACTTGACCTCGGGCACATCAGAGGCATCGTGGCACTGTTCCAAGTGGCCAGGGTGCAAGAAACAGGGTCCAAGGCAAGAGGATCAAGTTGAGGGTTAGAAAAGGGGGAAGGAGAAGAGACGAAAAATGAGGTCAGCCAACCTCGCGCTTCTAGCGACGTTCATTTGTCCATCCATTCACGGTAGACAACCCCAAAAGGTTGACGATGAGGTTCAGAGGAAGGCAAAGACTCACCTCTTCGATTTCCGAGTGAGACTCGAAGGTGATCTCGTACTCGTTCTGGAGATTGCTGAACTGCTTCTTTGCGATGTTGACCTTGGCCTTGCTGATGAGGTAGACCTTGTTCTCCTGGAGGAGTGGAAAGAATTTGTCGACGGCGTCGTTGAAGCCGGTCGCCTTGATCTCTCCGCTCTCGTCCAAGAGGTTGACGCTGAAGAGCTTTCCCTCACCCCTGGCGTTGGACCAGTGCCTGATGTCCGACTTGGATGTGACACGCGCCTTGATGGTCCACTTGTTCTGGTAGGGGGAGAGACCTTCGATGGGGTAGATGGGTAGGCCCGCCGAGAAGCTGGAGCCGGCAGGTCGCGACTGGAAAGGCTTTGAGGAGGCGGCGGGCACTGTCGGCCTTGCAAGACCTCCATTCTCGCTCTTGAGGGCTCCGCCAGGAGCTGGAGATGAGGCAGAGCCGTTCTCGCTCTTGACCGTCAGGGCCTCGTCGACGTTCTTTGGGGATCCGAGCCTTTCCAAGGTCGGTGGCGAGACGACCTCAAAGTTCAAGAGGATGATGATCCTTCGGTTCTGGACTGGGTTGGTGGCGAACTGGAGGACCCTGATGACCGAGTTCTTGTCGACCTCTCCGCTTTCGACCATGGAACGTTTCTGCGAGCCGAGCATGGCTGTCAGGGTTGTTCGAGGGGGGGTATGAGAGAAGGGGGAAGGCGAGTGAGTGAAGTGAGCCAACTAGAGAGAAAGTTGGAGAGACGGAGAGACGGAGAGAGAGAGAGAGAGAGAGAAGCGGATGAGCCGACAGACTTGGACTCACCCTGAGCGTAGTGTATGCCATCGCTGATGATGATCCTGTACCTGTCGCCGGCGGCCGGGTTGGCCGAGGTGGCGACGATCTTTTTGATGCTGAGGACCTGTACGACGGGGTTTGTGATGGCAAAGGTTGGATCGATGGTCTCGACCATGCTGAGGATGGCCCCCCGGGTGAGATCTTGGAGAGACATGCCTACTGGTGTACTTTTGCTTTCAGACAGATCGGTGAATGCTTGTTGTGGTCGGGTCGGGTGAGGCTTCGAGGAGAACCACAGTCGAACGTCTGCTGGGACTTGCTGGCGAAGAGGGGAAGGGTGGCGAGTGGCGAGTGACGAGTGGCGAGTGGCGAGTGGTGGATGGCGGGTGGCAAACGGTGGAAGCGTGAGGGGAGAGGGGAGGGGGGTCGTAGTGGGAGGAGGAGGAGGACGTACATACACTTCAGTGTGACTCTTTGGGCTGCTTGCTTCTTCTTCTGCGCCTTTGACTCGCGACACTCGCCACTACTGTGACTGGCTAATCAAGCCTTGACTAAGTCGATTGGATTCCGATTGGAAAAAGGTTACCAAGTCGCCACCTCGCGACGAATTCACATTCTGTGATTCTCATTGTGATTCCACTTACCTCTCTCACTCACACTCACAAGTCACAACCTGTCACCCTTTGGTTTACTGTCGAATGATCCCTTTCCTTGACTCGATCTAGTTTCCCAAGTCAAAGTCACGGTTCAATCTCTAGTAGGGCATCATGGCTGTGAGTGTTAGTGTTTGGTAGTGTGGGTGTGACTGTTCCTTTTCCTCTCTCCCCGCTTCCTCCGAGTTGGGCGACGCGCGCAGTCGTGAAAATAGAAAAAGATCATGGAAGAGGCGAATCCAGAGCTCTCGACGCGTCAACCGCGTTGATTGATTCATTTCTTCATCCCCCTCCACACACACAACATACACGCATCTGCAGGTCATCGATCGGGGTGAAGGCGAAGCTAGGGAGTTCATCGGGGGGGGGGTAATTTTGAGAAATGTCCATCGTGGAAGGAAGGTGGGAAGAGGGGTGTGGAATGGAGGGCAAGTCACGAACAGCTCCCTGATCGAAACTATGGACTTCTCATCTGACTTCTCCCCTCCTCCCAATCAGAACCAGTGGAGCGGGGGGGTCAGCAGCCAGTGAAACGAGAGGCCTAGTGTTCTGCCTTGACAGCAAGGTCCTTGGACACGGGGACTTGGTCGTCATCGCTCTCTTCCCCCTCCCCTGTCCGCCCGACCGAGACTGTGTCACCTCCCTCCATCCCGCCATCCTCTGACTTGCCAGAGGACCTCTTGGCTCTCTTGTTCGCCGCAGCCGCCTCTTCGTCCGCTTGCCTCTTCAGGTAGCTGAGCGAATGGGAGGTTTGCATCGCGCATTCATCAGAGGAACCAAACCACAAAAAGCGTGTTAGTAAGCCAGCCTAGCGAGATGAGTGGATGAACAGAGCCCCGCATTCACTCCTGAAGACGAACCGATCTCCCTGGGTGGAAGCGAGACCAAGCCGACGTCCTCGAAAAGGATCTGACAGTGTTGGTCAGGCGAACGCTTCGTTTTTCACTCACAGTCTGGTTCCGGGAACCTTTTCTGGGTTCATGCACTCCTTGAGCCTCTTGTCGATCTCCTTGACCTTTTCCAGGTCGGCCGCACCTTTCCCTACGCCAGTGCTGCCCCCCTTTTCCCTAGCTCTGAAAAGGGCTTCGATCTCGTCGAGCGTCGACTCGATCTCCTTTCTTGTCGAGCCGAGCGGGGCCGCGTCGGTCACCTGGTCTTCGAATTCCGCAACTTTCAAAGCTTGCTGGGCCTCCTGTTGCTTCTTCTCCTCCTCCTCCGCCGCCTTGGCCCCGGCCCGTCCTCTGACCTTCCTTGCTGCCTCCACCCTGACCCTCTTCTGCCTTTGCCTCTCCTCCTCCCTCAGCGCCTCCCGTTCCGCCTTTGCCTCCCTCATCGCGCTTCGGGCCAACGTTTCCTTTTCGTCTAACCAACGTCCCACGATCAAACGGCCGTTGACGTCGGCCGCCCTTAGACACGCGAGCGCGATCTGCGAGGGCGTGTAAATGAACTCGGCGTCCGTCAGTCGGCTGTTGTTCAGGTTCGAATGACTTGCCGCCACCATGGTCTGAAGGACCTCCCTGGCCGGGGGAGGTTGAAGGGCTTGGGCGTCCAGGATGAGACCGTAGAGCGACCTGTGCGCCCCGTGAACTCCGTACTGGAAGCCAAGGCTCTGAGAGACCAGAAACTCGAGGTCGAGGACTGTCTTCTCGTTCTCCCGGATCGTCTCCGGTTGAGGATTTTTCCCGGCAAGCTTTGTCGCAAAGCCGGTCAAGGAGAGTGGGTAGTTCTCCGCCTTTGTCGCAAGGAAGACGCAGGTTAGCCTATTTTTTTTTATTGTTGTTGTTGGTGGGGTATGGTGGTGGGTGGGAAGGAGTGGAGAAAGACACGTTCGATGGGAGGGGAAGAGCATTTCCATTTAGATGATATGAACTGACACACGAGGTTTCGAGACAAGGACCATGGTGTCTAAATTGTTGAGGGCGGCAGATGAACTCACATGATGCTCTTTGGGTGAAAGTCCATGCAGGTGTTTCGAAGGTAGAATCTCTTCATGAAGGTCATAGCCGTGGCCTCCACGAGCTCTGGCAGGCCGAAGGCCCTAACGATCTGACCAATTTTCACCAAGTAGAAGGTGAGCAGGGCTAGCTCGTCCGAGACGGACAGGAAAGGGATGCTGAGCTCGGAGCCTGAAGATTCGCCAGACTGTCAGGTTGATGAAGGGAGTGGTGGTGTGAGATGTGATCCTTTCCCACCTTCCTCCGCACGACGTCTCTGCCTTGTCGGTTCGCAAGCAAGGCGTGGTCAAGGCAAGGCAAGTCAAGGTGCGAGTCGGATAAGCTCACCTTCTCTTCAGACCAGATCTTGATCAGGCGTTCCCTGGCAGCCTTGTTGCCTTCGTCCCTCATCCTCTTGAGCTGCTTAGCGCTGAACCTCCAGTTTCTTGCCTGGCTGGATTGGGCGTATGCGAGGGATGGGCCATAATCTGGAGGCGTGGTCGGGTTGGAGGGGATCTGTGGGACACGCATCCGACTCGCTGATGGGGAAGGTGGCGGCGATCTGTCGACCTGAGACATGGTTGCGAGGCCCTGGTTGGATCGATCGAAAGGTAGAGCGATGAAAGAAGCCAGAGGAAAAGAATGGAGCCGATTGAATTCTTCGAAGAAGCTTTAACCTCCAGAACCTCTTGTGAGCTGAGGCCGATACAGTCACAGGTGGTGGAGAAGGTGAAGGTGGAGAAACTGGGAATGAGTGAGTCAAGGGGAGCATGGCTGATGTTGGCAGAGCACGTGACTTGTGGATTGCCTTCCTCCACCTCTCAAGACACCTTTCACCTCTCCGCTGCCGCACCTTGCCGCCCTACAACCTCGTACGTGAAGCCTTCTTCTTGCTAGGTTGACCCTGTCTGCTGTCATAGTAGATGTCCTAATTTACCCCACTGAACACCTCCTTCATCATTCGCCTCTGCCATACCCTCCCCTTTCCCTTTCCTTGTACTTCTCCAATCCTCCTCTCTCTCTCTCTCCACCATCTGGCCCCCACAGAGAGAGCCAGCTGGGAGAAAGCAGAGGGCCCATGGCATCAGCGAATCGTGATCCGGCCAAAACATCCCTCCATTTTAAGCTGAATCCCAAACTTGATCTTTACCGTAAGGCGCGAAGGAATACCCAGCACTGTCTGGCAAAGCTCAGCCTTTCTCGATCTTGATGCTGCCTACCTACGTAGTTCCTACGCATCATCAAATCGCCTCGCCATCCCATGCGAACCAAGTCATGGGTGACACGCAAGATACCACCCCGGCATACCCTCCTCGGCAAACCACCAACGTCCCCCCTAGAGCAAAGGATTCCGAAATTCCCCCATCCTCGTCGCTTCAGAGAAGGCTCTTTGGCAGTAGGGGGATAGCAGCGTTCACCATAGATACCGGGCCACTCTCCCAGACAAACGCAAACCCTACTTCGGAGAGAGGTGCAGAAAATCAAGGTGTGGCCACCTCCACCACCACCACGAGGACGCGGACCAAGAGAGGAAGATGGCACACTCTCGAGTTCAAGGTTTATGGCCTTGTTTTCCTCATAGCCATCCCAATCATGGTCTGGGTTCCCATCAGTCTCAGCCAACCGTCCAACCCCAACTACTACGCATTCTCTTGGCATCTCAAGAAGGGTTGGATCGCCGGTAGATTGAGGGACGACAGCGACTTCCAGTACCGATCCTTCAGGGACTATACCTTGCCATTAGCAGGCATAATGGCGCTCTACCTCCTCTTGTCCAAACTGTTCGTCAACCTCAAGGACTTTTCCTCCTCGTCCACCAGCGACTACCAAAGGCTCCAAGATCGAGGCGCGAGTTCGAACGCAATTGGGGATGCCGACCTCTACACCCCTCCGAGGCGGAACAGACTTGTCTTCCTTCTCTGCTTCACCACCATCTTTGTCTTGGCTTTGCATGGAACCAACGCTCTCAAGCTCGTGCTCATGTGTGCTCTGAACTTCGCCCTTGCAAAGGCTTTGGGCGGCACCAGGCTGGCTCCTGTGGCGATATGGGCTCTCAATGTGGCCGCCTTGTTCACCATCCACTGGAACGACGGCATCAAGTACGCCTCAATGTCGTCCTCGCTCGCTTTTCTCGATGGCTACCAAGGTCTGCTACCCAGGTGGCAGATCAACTACAACATCACGATGCTCAGGCTCGTCTCCTTCTCGTTAGACCTTCACTGGGCTCGGCAAGTGGCTGCCGGGTCCCGAACCAATGCCGCAACCACGCCAGCGGGGGAGGCAAGGGTAGAGGGCTCTAGAGAGAGAACCGCGGTGGCGCGACCTCTCGACGAATACTCTTTCCGAAACTACATCGCCTACGTCCTCTACCCTCCCCTCTTCATCGCTGGACCCATCATGACCTTCAATGACTGGACATCTCAGGTGAGCCTTGGAGCCTTCCCCGTCCACATTTTTTTCCCTTCCCCTTTTCCCTCACCGCTCTCTCGCCGTTCGCTGCTAACCTTGGGCGAATCACTCCGCCTTCCCCCTCCTACCCCGCCACCACCTTCGAAAGCTCTTCAAGCCTCTGAAGATACCTCTTCGAACGACGATGCTGTACGCGATCCGCTTCTTGGCCTGCTTGATGACGATGGAGTTGATCCTTCACTTTATCTACGTCAACGCGATCAAGGATTCCAAAGCCTGGCAAGGTGCCACGCCTCTCGAACTGAGCATGATCGGTTTCTGGAACCTCATCATCGTCTGGCTCAAAGTGAGTGAGAGGGGTTCTCTGCCGGTTCGGGATGGTGGGAGGGGATGGGTGGAAATCTCCGCTTGGTCTCCTTCTCCTCCCATCTCTCTCTCTCCACCTTTATGATAAACCAACTTGGCTGACCTAGAGTAATTTTTTTTTTTTTTTTTTTTTTTTTCATTTT